>JAQZBX010049484.1:0-19911 GCA_029593785.1 Cabassous unicinctus
AAAAGAGAAAGAAGGAAATTACTGTACTGGCTGAGGTGATTGATCCTGACTATCAAGAGGAAGTAGGACTGCTCCTACACAATGGAAGTAAAAGGATGAGTTTGCCTGGAATACCGGAGAGCACCTAGGGCATGTCTTAGTATTACCCTGCACTGTGATTAAAGTCAATGGAAAACTGCAACAACTCAATTCAGGCAGGACTATCAATTGCCCAGAATCTTCAGGAATGAAGGCTTGAGTCATCCAATTAGTCAAAAAACCTGACTAATACAGCTTGGTACCAGCAGTTTTTCTTGAGGAACAGAGTCTTAAACATGGGATGTGTGAGGTGGTTTTGGGAGTTTTGTAATTGGCTCTCTTCTCTAATTGGACTCAGGGGTACTAATGACTCCCTTTCCAATAATGAAGAAGTTGCTGGCAAAATAGAGATATGCAAATAGCATCACTGGATTCTCCTACTTCCATTTGAAACTTAAATGCCGCATGAATGATATGAAAGTTTCTACGTGTGCCTTGAAAGAGAATCTTGTCTCCTGTAGCCACAGACTTGAGATATCTGAGAGTCAAACCCAGACTCTCATTGTATGAGTAGCAAAATTACAGAGGAAACTAAAATCTCAACCTCGCAGGGTTTCTGCGATTAAAGTGAAGGCATTGATTGGAAAGGAGTGGAACCCTGAGGATTGGGATGGAGACATATGGGATGATGATAATATTGGTGGGGACATTGGAACCCTAAATTCTGCTGAGACTTTACCATATTAAACAGGCGATGGCCTGCCCTGTGGAGACCACACCTTGTCAACCTTGTATTATCTAGCCTCCAGGCTGCCCCAGGAAGTCTGGACCTCCTTCCAGCCCTGAGGTGGGTACTAGCCAAAGGGAAGCCTGCACTGCCCTGCTTCTGGCTTGCATCAGGGTGTCTGGACCTCTTCCCAGCCCTGAGGCAGGTACCAGCCTAACTCCAGCATGCAGTGCCCAGCCACCAGCCTGCCCCAGAGAATCTGGACCTCCTCCCAGCCACGAGGCAGGTACCAGCCAAACTCCAACATGCACTGCCCAACTTCCAGTCTGCCCTGAGGAATCTGTCTTCCAACCCCTGCCTGAAGAGATTAATCCTATCTCACCAGAAGAAAATGCAGAGGAATGCCATGAGGTCAGTAGCCTGCAAGACATCTCTAATCCTTCTCCTTACCCCCACCCCCACTCCTCTTGTCTTTGAGACCCATTACTAGACTAAAATCATAACAAGCCCCCAAAGGTGAAATACAAAGTACGACCCATGAGGAAGTACGCTATACTCTGAAAGAACTGCATGAGTTTTCCAACTTATATAGACAGAAATCAGGGGAAAATGTGTGGGTATGGATACTAAGGGTATGGGATAATGGTGCAAGGAATATAACGTTGGATCAGGCTGAATTTATTGATACGGGCCCACTAAGCAGAAATTCTGGATTCATTGCTCTAGCTCGAGGGGTTAGAAAGGGCTCTAACAGATTGTTTGGGTGGCTGACTGAAGCATGGACCAAACAATGGCCTTGCATGTCGGATGTTGAGTTGCCCGATTTGCCCTGGTATACAGTAGAAAAGGGGATTCAAAGACTTAGAGAGATTGGAATGCTAGAATGGATTTGGCATTTGAGACATGCCCACCAACCTCAGGAATGTCCAGAGGACACACCTTTAACCAGGACTGTGAGGAAAAATTTGTAAGACTAACTCCATCTTCCCTGAAGAGCTCTGTGGTTGTTCTTCTCTGCAGTCCAGATATTATTGTATAGAGGGCTGTAATGGAATTGGAATCCTTAAACATTATGGGGATGATTGTATCTCCATTCGGTAAAAGTCAAGTATCGACAATTAATCATCAAAGGCAAGGTGGGTGTGGCTATCACAATGAAAGTCAGATTCAAAACAGCACACAGAATAATCTGAGTCACATGGAGTTATGGCATTGGCTAATAGATCATGGGGTACCTAGAAGTGAAATACATGGGCAGTCTACTAAATTTCTTCTGGATCTGTATAAGCAGAAGAGTTCTAGGTCAAGTGAACAAAATCCTAACTCCAATTACAGACGCAGAGAATCACGGCCCCTTAATCAATTCCCAGACTTGAGACAGTTTACAGACCCAGAGCCCCTTGAATGAGGAGAAGGCCAGGTTCCCTTGGGGAAGGATCCTGTTAAACTGTCAAAATTTATACTGTTGATCTTCCTCCCACCTTTCCCCAGGGAGACCTACGGCCTTTTGCCAGAATAACTGTGCATTGGGGAAAAGGAAATGATCAGACATTTCAGGGATTATTAGACACTGACTCAGAAGTCACATTAATTCTAGGAGACCCAAAGTGTCACTGTGGTCCACGAGTCAGAGTAGGGGCTTATGAAGGTCTGGTGATTGATGGAGTTTTAGCTCAGTCCATCTCACAGTGGGTCCAGTGGGTCCCCGGACCCATTCTGTGGTTATTTCTCCAGTTCCAGAATGCATAATTGGAATAGACATACTCAGTACCTGGCAGAATCTCCACATTGGATCCCTGACTCGTGGAGTGAGGGCTATTATGGTTGGAAAGGCCAAGTGGAATCCTCTAGAACTGCCCCTCCCTAGCAAAATAGTAAATCAAATGCAATATCGGATTCCTGGAGCAATTGCAGAGATTAGTGCCACCATTAAAGATTTGAAGGATGCAGGGGTGGTGATTCCCACCACATACCCCTTCAACTCTCCTATTTGGCCTGTGCAGAAAACAGATGGATCTTGAAGGATGACAGTAGATTATCATAAACTTAACCAGGTGGTGACTCCAATTGCAGCTGCTGTCCCAGTTGTGGTATCATTGCTTGAGCAAATCAACACTTCCCCTTATACCTGGTATGCAGCTATTGATCTGGCAAATGCTTTTTTTCTCAATTGCCATTAGTAAGGACCACCAGAAACAATTTGCTTTCAGTTGGCAAGGCCAGCAGTATACCTTCACTGTCCTGCTTCAGGGTTATATAAACTCTCCAGCCCTATGTCATAATATTGTCCGCAGGGAACTTGATTGTCTCTCCCTCCCACGAGACATCACACTGGTCTATTATATTGATGATATCATGTTGATAGGACCTACTGAGCAAGAAGTAGCAAAGACTCTAGATTTATTGGTAAGGCATTTGGTGAGAGAGGATGGGAGATGAATCCAACAAAAATACAGGATCCTTCCACCTCAGTGAAATTTCTAGGTGTCCAGTGGTGTGAGGCCTGTTGACATAACCTTTCTAAAGTAAAGGATAAGCTGTTGCACCTGGCCCCTCCTACCAAAAAAGAGGCACAACACTTAGTTGGCCTCTTCGTATTTTGGAGACAACACATTCCTCATTTGGGTCTGCTACTCTGGCCCATTTACTGAGTGACCAGAAAAGCTGCTAGTTTTGATTGGGGACTGGAACAAGAGAGGGCCCTGCAACAGGTCCAGGCTGCTTTGCAAGCTGCACTACCACTTGGTCCATATGATCCAGCAGATCCAATGGTGCTGGAAGTTTCAGTGGCAAATAGAAATGCTGTCTGAATCCTTTTGCAGGCCCCTATAAGGGAATCACAATGCAGATCCTTAGGATTTTGGAGCAAAGGCTTGCCATCCTCTCCAGACAACTACTCCCCTTTTGAGAAGCAGCTTTTTGGTTGCTACTGGGCCTTAGTAGAGACTGAACACTTAACCATGGGCCATCAAGTTACCATGAGACCTGAGTTGCTATCATGAGCTGGGTATTGTCTGACCCATCAAACCATATAGTTGGGCGTGCACAGCAGCACTCCAAAATAAAGTAGAAGTGGTATATATGAGATAGGACTGGAGCAGGTCCTGAAGGCACACGTAAGTTACATGAGGAAGTAGCCCAAATGCCCATGGTCACCACCCCTGCCATGTTACCTTCTCTTTCCCAGCCCACAGATTTGGCCTGTTGTGGAGTTCATTACAATGAGTTGACTGAGGATTAGAAAACTTGGGCCTGGTTTACATATGGTTTTGCACAATATCCAGATACCAACCGAAAGTGGACAGCTGTGGTACTGCAGCCCTTTTCTGGGACATCCTTTTAGGATAGCGGTGAGGGCAAATGCGCCCAGTGGGCAGAACTTCAAGCAATGCACCTAGTTGTTCATTTTTCATGGAAGAAGAAATAACCAGAGGTGCATTTCTATACTGATTCATGGGCTGTTGCCAATGGTTTGGCTGGATGATCAGGGACCTGGAAGGAGCATGACTGGAAAATTGGTGACAAGGAGGTCTCAGGAAGAGCTAAGTGGATAGACCTTTCTGAGTGGGCTAAAAACATGAACATATTTGTGTCCCACGTGAATGCTCACCAGAGGGTGACTTCAGCCGAGGAAGGGTTTAATAATCAAGTGGATAAGATGACCCGCTCTGTGGCTAATGCTCAGCCTCTTTCCCCAGCCACTCCTGTCATTGCCCAATGGGCTCATGTACAATGTGGCCGTGGAGGTACGGATGGAGGTTATGCATGGGCTCAGCAACATGGACTTCCCCTCAACAAGGCTGACTTGGCCACAGCCCCTGCTGAATGCCCAATCTTTCAGCAGCAGAGACCCACACTCAGCCCCAATATGGCACCATGCCTCGAGGTGACCAGCCTGATACCTGGTGGCAGGTTGACTACATTGGGCCACTTCCACCATGGAAGGGGCAGCGATTTGTTTTAACTGGAATAGACACATACTCTGGCTATGGGTTTGCATTTCTGGCATGCAATGCTTCTTCTAAAACAAACCATCCATGGACTTACTGAATGTCTTATCTACTGCCATGGCATTCCACACAGCATTGCTTTTGATCAAGGAATCTATTTCAAAGCAAATGATGTGCGGGAATGGGCACATGCCCATGGAATTCACTGGTCTTACCATGTTCCCCTTCACCCTGAAGCAGCTGGATTAATAGAAGGGTGGAATGGCCTTTTGAAGAGTCAATTATGGCACCAACTAGGTGGCAATACCTTGAAGGGCTAGGGCAATATTCTCCAGGAGGCTGTATATGCTCTGAATCAGTGACCTCTTTATGGTGCTGTTTCTCCCATAACCAAGATTTTGGGTCCAGGGATCAAGGGGTGTTAATGAGAGTGGCACTAATCACTATTACCCTAGTGACAAACTAGGAAAAATTTGCTTCCTGTCCCTGCATCCTTAAGCTCTGCTGGTCTACTGGTTTCAGTCCCAAAAGGAGGAGTGCTGCCACCAGGGAACACAACAATGATTGTATTGAACTATAAGTTAATATTGCTACCTGGCCACTTTGGGCTCCTCTCACCTGTGATTCAGCAGGCAAAGAAGGGAAGTACTGTACTGGCTGGGGTGATTGATCCTGACTATCAAGGGGAAATAGGACTACATCTACATAATGGGGTAAAGAAGAGTTTGCCTGGAATGCAGGAGATCCTCTAGGGCGTCTCCTGGTACTGCCATGCTCTGTAATTAAAGTCAATGGAAAATTACAACAAACCAATGCAAGCAGGACTTATAATGGACCAGAATCTTCAGGAATGAAAGTTTGGGTCACCCCAAAAGGCAAAGAACCATGGTCACCTGAAGTGCTTGCTGAAGGTACTGGGAACATGGAATGGGTAGTGGAAGAAAGTAGTGATAAATATGAACTTCGACCACATGTGGAGTTACAGAAATGAGGACTGTAATAGTCATCAACCCTTCTTCCATGTTTTGTTATGAGTATGATTGTATTTGTAAACAAAACGAATTTCTTGTTTTCTTCCCCAACCTTTTACCCTATCATATGAAAAGTTGTATTAATTCCACGTCATAATATTTAAGGATGTCAAGCTTAAGAGTGAATATTACACGAGGATTTGCACCCTATTGTGTGGGGAATTAATGCGTTTCCGGATGTACGCAGGGGAGTTGAACATTTTAGGTGGAAGTATATATGTATGCTTGTCTGTTATTGCTTTTACTTAGATACTAAGTATGGTTTAGGGTAATATGTATGGTTTCTGAGTTGGCAAGTGGTAGACTATGATGGTTCGGCTAATGTTTCAACTTGGCCAGGTAATTGTGTCCAGGTGTTTGGTCCAGCAAACCCTGGGCTAATTGTAATATAAGAGCATTTATGGACTTCGATCACCAGTGAGTTTACTCCGTGGGTGGCTGATTACATCTGCATCAATCGGAGATTGCATCATCAGTGGGTGACAGTTTTATCCTATCAGTTGAATGCCTTAAAAGGGAAAGTGATTTCAACATTCAGAGAGAATTTCCCCACTCATCGCTGGAAAGCCAACTTCTCCCATAATCACATCAAGGACCTTTCATCAAACTTTCATGAGAGCCCCTGGTTTGCAACCTGCCTGGGGAACCTGGTCTTATGTATCCCCATGGTCACGTGATAGACTCTTATAAAATCTCATATTATTGACAGATATCTCCTGTTGATTCTGTTTCCCGAGAGAACCCTGACTAATACATCCTGGTAAAAAACATTTTATTTTTGTCGTTGATGTCATTGGGGCAGCTTATATGTTGCAGCGTTAGTTTCTGATTGCCCATTCACAGACTTGTGCAGACGGGGTATAAATTTGTTGACTTTGCTCAGAACAGATTCCCAAACTCCACTTCTGGGAATTCTGACCAGTTTGTCATTACGTGGCTGAAGATTCATATTTTCAACCAGTTTGCTAGCTGATTCTGATATTCCGCTAATTTGGGATACCGAGATTATCTCATTTGATTATATGACCTTAGTAAACTTCCAGGAATTGAGTTCTTTCATGAATTCCTCAAACTTACCTCTTCAAATCTGCCTGAAAAAGTCTGACTTTTTATAAATTGTTGTCGTGTACTTTCCAGTTTAGAATTTGTTCCAGATTTTTTTTATCTCAGAAAGAGTCATTAATTGCTACAATTAAAAAAATAATCTTTGTGGTTTTAGTGATCTTTTGTATACTTTTTTTGCTTCTAACTTCTGCTATGGTCTTATTAATGAGATCCTTGTGTAGAGAACAGAGCTCTCTCTCTATCTTGTGATTAAATCTGAGAGACCTCTAATAACCATTCTTGTTTTCCTGGCCCTTTTCCTTATCGTCTTGGTAAAGCTAACTCCATCTAGTCTCAGAAGTTGATGGGTGAAATATTTGATGCATTTGTCCCTCCATTCTCTTGGGTACGCTGTCCTTGGTCTGTGCTGTGTCCACCTTGATGCACAAAGATGCCTGGTGGAACATGGCATAAATAGTGGAAAACATTGGAAATAATAGGTTAATCAACTGTAAAATATTTGCTGGAGAAGAGACTCAGGAGTCCTGCCTTGGAAGTAATAGAGGGCAATGTAAATTCTTTTGCTAAAGTGGTTCTGTCAATTTTTGTGTGGTGTAAATCATTACAATTTTATAGTTTCATACCAGTGGCTATTTCACAAGCAACTTTTTGCACAGCAAAAGAACCAGAAAAGAAAAGTGAATGCTAAATGAAAAAATAACTAATGATTTTTTAAAATGCTGCTATCTCTCTTTTTTAATACTTTAAAAATGTTTTAAAAAGATATTTAGATTACATAAATGTTACCTAAAAAATATAGGGCATTCCCATATGTCCTGCTCCCTATGCCTCAAACATTTTCCCACATTTACAACATCCATCATTAGTGTGGTGCACTTGTTACAGTTGATGAACTCATTTCGTAACATTGCCACTAAGCATGGATTATAGTTTACATTGTAGTTTACACTCTCTCACGCATGGTTCTGTAAATTATGACAGATACCATGGGCTGTATCTGTCTTTGCAGTACCATTCAGAACAATACTCATATCTCAAAATTGCCCACATATTACACCTGTTTTTCCCTCTCTCTTCCCTCAGAACCTCCAGTGGTCACTGCCTCCACATCAATGACAAAAGTTCTTCTATTGCTAGAATCACAATAAATTTATAGTAGAATAACTGTACGTCTACTCTAGTCCATTATTCATTCCCCAGTTTTGAGGATTCTGGGATGTTGATGCCCACTCTCCCTCCAGTTGAGAGTGGGCTTAGATCCCATGGGGCAGATAGATTCGACTTTCTTGATTGGAGTTGCAGACTCTCTCTGTTCCTTGGGATGGTCATTGTCCATTATTATCTCCATGTTACTTGTCTGGGGTTAGTCTAATGGACTGGAGAGGAGGTGTTGCAAATCTCTTGAGATTCAGAGCCCACTGGCACATGGACAGCCCAAAGATTTAAGTCTCTTGGATGTACACCTATCAACTCCAGTACTAGCTATTGGTTAAAATAGAAGGAGCATACAAGCAATGTGTAGGGAAACCACAACTGAGCCCAACTCTGTGACACTGGGGAGCATAAGTTCCAAAGTAAGGCCTACTGGCAAGGAGCCAAACTCTTGAGCTGTCTGCCTTGCCTATAGTGTCTGGATGTTTCTAGAGCCCACAGGACCCCTGCTATTTGAGGCAATATTTAATTTGGTGGTCAATATATTCCTCCTGAGATGTGCATAAGTGTAACCTCTGGGATGACCTCCTGACTCACTTTGAAGTCTCTTACCCATATAAATTCATTTGTATGTACCCTTTTCTCCTTTTCGCCTAGATCTTTCTCCAGTTGCATTGCTAGATGGCACTTGGTATTAATCCCTTGCTTCTAGGGAGGCTCATCCCCAGGAGTCATATCCCATGTTGGGAGAAAGGTAATGCATTTATATGCTGATTTTGGCTTAGAGAGATGCCACATTTGAGCAACAAGGAGGATCTCAAAGATTTGCTGTTTGACAATTGGTAGAAGATAACAAATGAATAATTTGCCCTAAAGGTTTGTTGACATTTACTGTATGACCTGATGACTGATCACATTGAAATCAGAACACACATCAGCAACAGAATCCTAGCATCTGTTTTTCAGGGAAACTTATTTTAATAGCACTAGTCCTAACACCAATTTACCACATGTGAGTATTGGAGTTGTATTTAAGTATCTCTGACACATGGGCTTTCATATAGACCAAATGTGGGTTCTACTAAATTGATTCTGCTTATCTTTAATACCATGTTTTCTTGTGCAAGTACTAAATGTAAAGTGACCATTTTATTTCTGTTTGGCTCCATTAGCAGGAGAATATTTTGCAAACTGTTCAATGATGTCTATTTTACATCAATAACCTCAGGTGCTTTCATTAGAAAACAGTTTAATTCCAATTATGACTTCATTTTTCATCAAATTTTCATTATTTTTCTATATGGATCTGCTCGTGGTGGCGGTCCACGAGTTTGGCCATACCATTTGCCTGAGCCAAGTCGTGGCCTCCACCATCCATCATGGGCTACACCACCAGGGCGTGGTGAATGCCCCTTGTGCTACGGGCTCCCCTGCAAGGATGAAGTGTGCATCCGGCAGCTGTAAGGCATGCGGAAGTCCGTGTCCCCCATTGTGCCACACGAGTAGCTTCCCTCTTGTGGAACACAGACAACTGATGCAGCATCCCTACCCTAGGACGTGCGACTCAGGTGGGACGCTGACTCTGATGCAGTGGCTCCGACCCTGGGGGGAGACTTCTTCAAAAGCAGGTACTTCTGTGCATGACCCTGGGCCAGCACCTGGAGTCACTGTGCCCCGTGCATGTGCGCCACTTCTGTTGGGAAAAGCATGGACACCAGCACCAGCGACCCCAAGAGCATCTTCTTCAAAGTTCTAGAGGCCGGAGTCTAAAATCCAGGTGTCTGTAAGGCCGGGCCCTTTGAGGCTGCGAGGGAGGACCCCTCCATGCCCTGTGGCTCCCGGTCCTTGGCGGTGCTGGGATGTGGGCAACTGCCTCTCTGCCCATCTTCACACCGCCTTCCTCCGTGCCTCTGAGTCTTCACGCCTCCCCTCCTTAGAAAGACACCAGTCCCTGGATTTGGTCCCCTACCTCAGTATGGACTCACCTTAGTTTAACTAATTTCATCTGCAGTGACCCTATGTTGCATTCTGAGGTTCTAGGTGAGCATGAATTCTGGGAGAAGGGAAGGACAAAAAAGCTCATTCTGCTGGAGGTCAAATGTCTCCTATAATTAAGAATACTATTGTAAATTCAGTAAAAACTTCAATATTGAAGACAACTGATCAATGTGTGTGGTAACGATAGGATAAATTTCTACAAAGCAAAATGTGATGGTAAGAATAATTTTCTTTACAATTTTAAGAAAGCAAAGATGATGAGATTTTCTTTTAATTGCTTTTGGTAGAAACTTCTTCACACTTTTATCCAAGCAACCTGTGCTCTTCTTCTATTAAAGAGAAGCTGGCAATCAAAATTTACAAATGTTTATATACATAAATATGATAAACATTATAATACATATATATTACATATATATATGTTTAAGTACATGTATCTATACACACATGTACACACAAAGTAACTGAATAGGGACTTTGACAATTTTCATATTGTATAAGAACAAACTAATCCACTCCAAAACTCCTCTCTTTGCTGCTAATTATAGGTTAATTTTCAGAAATGTTGAGCCCTTGTTAGAAATACATAAAGTAATGAAGATATCTTCTATCTTAATCAACATTTTGTAAAGAAATCATGTAAAATTTGTTCAAATTATATTCATAATTAATCAAAATCTTTAATCCCATTATTCAAGAAAGTGGGAAAACTCGAGCTTGTAGTGTTTGGCTAGTTGCAAAATACATAGATCTAGGAATATATTCCATTAAACCTCTTCCTGCCCATGAACCCCTGGAAAAACCTTTGTGTCTACCTGTTTGAAAAGTTTGCTCTAAAGTAGGTTTGTTTGGACCAAAGAGTCCAACGAGGAGAGGAAAATCAGTTGTCAAAGAGGCACTTTGGCAAGTTGTGCAGATCTCATTTGCAAGGTGAGATGCTGAATATCTGGAGCATGAGTTTTAATGTCATTCCTGAAGGGGTCTGGCTTTAGAGTAGGATTATCTTACATGACCTCATCTTTGGCAGATCTCACTTGGTCAAATACAATGTTCACTCAGCTATACTGAGATATCTCTCCATGTGCTCTTTTTTTAAAAGGATTTATTTTTATTTATTTATTTCTCCCCACCCCGCTTGTTGTTTGCACTTGCTGTGTCTTTTCATCTTCCTTGTTTCTTTAGGTGGCTCCTGGAGTTGAACCTGGGACCTCTGATGTGGGAGGGAGGTGCCTAATCACTTGAGCCAACTCTGTTCACTGCATTGTTGTGTCTCTCATTATGTTGTTCTTCTTGTGTCTCTTGTTTTGTCAGCTTGCCACTCCTGCCAGTCATGCCAACTCGCTGTCTTCTTTAGGAGGCACCTGGATCTGAACTAGGGTCCTCCCATGTTGTAGGTGGGAGCCCAGACACTTCAGCCACATTTACTTCCCCTCCATGTGTTTTTATTGAATAAATTTTTATTTTTGAATAATTTTAGATTCATATAAAAGTTGCAGAAGTTGTCCAGAGAGTTCCCCCAAACTGTCAGCCACTTCCCCCTAATGTTAAGGTCTTACATAATCATGGTACATTTGTCAAACTAAGAGATTTACATTGGAACAATATTAGTAACTATACTCCAGGCTTCATTCAGATGTAACTAATTTTTTAATCCTATCCTGTTCCTCTTTCAGAATCGAATCGAGGACACCACATGCATTTGTTTTCCATGAATTTGTTGCAGGAATATCATGTGACCTTTTCAGAAAAATATCTTGGTCACTGCTAAAGCAGTGCGCACATTTTAAGGGAACAGCATAATGTTTTCTTCTGTACATCAATATTTTATGATTTTTGGCAACAAATCTCATTTATTCAAGGTTAAATATTAATTTTGCTTTTATATTAACAATTTGCTAACTGATTACATTCCTTCATTCATGCCCAAACTAATTGAGCACATTTGTTGGGGCTTTGTAGGTATAATGGGAAGAAGAATTCCATAGATTGTGTAGAATTGTTTGAGAACCCTGAAGCACGTTAGATCTGGCTGCATGTGAATTAGACCTTATATATATCTCCACCTGATTTTATGTCTTCAACAGCAACACTTGTGTAGTGTGTTCCTGGGTTCGGAGATGGGGTGGCATGAGATGTGCCGAGCAAATATAGTTGCCAATTGATTTTATCTATAGTTAATTAAGATTTTTTTGTCATTTGAACAATAAGAGTATACAATATTAAATCAAACACTTAGAATTGTAAATTCTAAACGAAATGGAAGAATAAGACAATCTATTTCTTAAGTCAAGACAAAAAACCAAAATTCTCATGTTGTCCCTTGTAGGAGTCATCCACCTTTAGGAATCTGAAACATTCTGCGCTCTTAAGCAAATGTGAAGACAGCAGCGTGGTTCAGGTCGAATTGGGATGTCCCCAGTTCACTGCCTTTGCTTACCAACAGCCCTGTCTAGAATTTCTTCAATTGTCAGAGAACATGACCATGTAAACTAGCGGGAACAGATCCTGACCACCTTCAAAGCTAGTTCTTTTCTTATTTATATATTCATTGCACCGTATGCAGCCCTGATCCTGTAGATGTGGTCACATGTCAGGAAATCATTTGTGGGTAAAAGGGGTACAGAACACAGGATGTCGCATGAGAAGAGAGAGGTGTCAGCATCATTCAGCCCTGAGCTAAACGGGATGATAATTTCTTCTATCTCGATTATGATTTCCCTTTTAGCATGTGGTTCATTTTAATACATATATACATATGAACCCTGAATACATATACATATGTATAAAGTATATATATATTAGTTTTCTCTCATTTCCTAAGCAATTTAGCAATATTAGACCAGAGCTTTGTAGATCAGGATTGTGGGTACAGTGTGGACAGTTCTTTTCTCAAGGTTGCTACAAGGCTAAAATAATGGAGTCAATATGGCGATATTCTTTCCAGAGCACAGAGTTCTCTTCCAAGCTCATGGGGTTGGGTAGAATCAGTTCCTTAGGTGGTTGTGCTGAGATCCTATGTCCTAGCTGGCTGTCCGCTCTCCCCTCCTAGAGCCTGCCCACATACCTTGCCACATGACCCCTCAGTCTTCACAACCAACTTCAGATATATTCTTCCATATCAAATCCTACTTATTTATAAATCTCACTGAGCTCTTTATCTCTGAGCAGTACATCAAGATTTAACAGACTTTCCTTCTTAAAGTCAACAAATTTAATGATATATGCAAAATCATTTCAGAGCAGAAGCTGAATTAGTGTTTCAACATCTGAAAGAAGGTGTGGATAAACCAGGAGGCCGGAGTCTTCAGGGCTTTTTAAGAAATCTACTTACCAAAATATGTTTTTTTAAAAATCATTTACCAAAGATTGATTGGGCCTAATTGGATCTTTGGCATTGGGGAACATTTGGAAAATTTCACTTTTTAAAATCATTATGTGACTTCAGAGAAGTTGATGCTAGAAGAGCTAGTTTCCCAACTGGCACTGAAACGACAGTGGCTTTCAATGTTTCAGCATTCTCAGAGTGTTATTGCTTGTAAAAAGACCCAGATGTATCTGACAAAATGAAAAAAAAAAATTTAACTCTTGGTCCATGGATTCTCAGTGTTTAATCTAAACCTCGATCTTTCATCCAACTAATAGTCACCTTGGATTAGGCCTCTGTCTGCTTTTGCACACTGTTTTGGTAGTCTTTCTTAAAAATCCAGGACCACCTTTTCCCAAATTCTGTTATTTTTCTGAAGTGCTCTTCCCTGAGCTTTGAAGGCCAGCCCACTCCTCTATTCATACACGAGGCCAGCTGTCCCCTACTCAAAGAGGACATTTCCTTATCCTACATTTTTTGTAGACCACTCTGGGTCAGTTACTCTGCAGGAATGTGTGTAAGCATGGCAAGGAGGATATATTGCATTGAAGAAGGAAATCTATCAGTTAGAAATTGAAGTCAAATAAGCAACCTTAAAAATGTATATTAAATGTAACTTCATGGAAGAGCAGGAAAAAATCATGGGTGTATAGAGAAAATTTGAATAAAGTATTAGCATTTTCTGACCCAAATACGTGGTGTAGCAAGAACAGGGTGGATTGCTGATGAGAAGGTGTGTCTTCCCTGATGATGTGGGTTTGTGCAGCATCATTCCTGAATGCCTGGGAAGGGATCCTCTTTTAAGGTAATGGGCTCTTAAGGAGACAAACTACAGGAAAATGAACGTAGTATTAAATAGAATTGGAACAATACTTGCCTTAGTTCACTCCACATCAATGAAAAGCTCTTAGGAGCATTATGAAAAAATTGTTGCAGGAAAAGTTAAACTCATGAGAGTGGAAGATTTTTTAATCTATTAAACTGTCACAAATTTTCTCATCTCCTCTGATTGTTCATGCAGAGGGTTGATCATGAAATGGACCTAGGTTCACACTGCCCTACCTTTCCTGAGTAACAGCATTGCTACAGGGGAAGAAATGTCAGAGAAACAGAACACTAATGGCTACAGAAATATTATTTGTTTATCATGTACCCACCCAGTAAAATGAATCTTTTAAGAGCTCAGTTTTACTTGATCATAATTTACTGTCCTATGCCTAGAAGTGTTCATGATATTATTTACATAATCTTTTAAATATTGTTGATTTGGGGTATGAATAAATGAAGAACTGCTCTATCAGAGCTTGGGAGGTGAAGCCATTTTACCTATTACCACAAAGTGGAGGTGTTACACTTCAGATCTGCTAACCACTTCATTAGTGATTATAGAAAGTTGTGGATTTAAAGGGCAGTGCTAAGTCTGACTTCTAAGTATCTGACAACACATTTCTGGAAATAGTATTTGTGTTGAGGGGAATACAGATGTCTTGTTTTGGGTATATTGAGGTGTGTTTGGAATGTTGAAGAGGAGATTCAAATATCTATTTAAAATTCAGAATAGACTGAGATAGACAATGTTTGGACTACCTCTTCATCTATCCAATGATATGAGTATATTCCACATAGGTTTTGGCACCATATTTATAAGATTTCAAGATAGTTGCAGGTGATTTGAAAGAGTACAATTGGTAATAAAAGTGTTTAAATTTGTCAATTTTGCTGAACTTTGTTGCAAATGGGGGTATTAAGTTGATTTCTGGCTTTTTTCAGGCTTGCAGTTGCATTTCCTGTGGTCATGATATTTTTATCTCCTTCCATTATTTATCTTTACAACTCACTGCACAGGAACGTTTGCCTTTATACTCTCTAATAGTTTGCATATGCTCTTCGGGGACTTGGTTGTCTGCTCAGAGCTCTATAAATGTGGTTTCCCTGAACATGGGGACTGAGTGCACCAGACGGGTGAGCAAGATGATGCCACATTCCCAACTCCTCATCCTCCTGGTGCTCTGGGTCTCAGGTGACAGATTTAGAAGAGTAATATCTTTATAAAGTTGGAGAATGCTTTTACCATGCAGGGTGAATAATTCACCTTATCTAAGACAGATTTGATTTTATATGATAAATAAAAAACCTACATTTAGATATATATTTAATGTACTTGTGACTTAATGTATATCCTATGTTCTTTTCTGGTTGCAGGTGCCAGTGGGGACATCGTGATGACCCAGTCTCCAGGCTCTGTGGCTGCATCTTCAGGAGAGACCATCACACTCAAGTGCAAGTCCAGCCAGAGTGTTAGCAGCTACTTAGCATGGTACCAGCAGAAACCTGGACAGGCTCCTAAACTGCTCATCTATCGTGCATCCAATCGGGCATCTGGGGTCCCTGATAGTTTCAGTGGCAGTGGGTCTGGGACAGATTTCACTCTCACCATCAGCAGATTCCAGGCTGAAGATGTGGGAGATTATTACTGTCAGCAGTATGATACTACTCCTCCCACAGTGCTTCAGCCTCAAACACAAACCTCCTCCCCAGGGTTCTAGGGCAGTGAGTCCTGCAGCACCAGCTGTTTCGTCGTCAAACAGACTTGATCTTGGTTGCTTCCTCCTTCTGTCTGAGAACCTACAATTTTTAGGGGACTGTACCATAGAAATCTCCTTTTCTTCTCATGCCAGATCAAATGACAAGGTGAGTAAATTTCTCTCTTTCCATCTAGGCAAGGGTCCTGTAAACTTTACACCCTGATGGATTGATTCTCCCTTCAGGGTGCCTCCTTAATGCTGAAAAATTTACCATCTTCTTTCCTTATTCTTTTGATCTTCTTCCTTCTGCCCCATCATCCTCCAACTCTGTTCCTTCCCAAGATTAAATCCTTGATCCTTCATATTCAGACTTCCCCAATGGAAGGCGATCTTACTCCGTTATTCTTTCTTTCCATGGACTTGGGATCCAAGTATTTATTTTCAGCTTCCCAAAAGGTGATTTGATTTGCTACTCTCTCTCTTTTTCTTTAGATAACTATTTCCTACATGATCTTACAATGATGGACATAAGCCATGTTAAATATCATCAAAATTTATAAAAGTGTCCGGTCTAAAATGTAAACCATAATGTAAAGCATTGACCATGTTTAGTAGTTATATTTCAGTATTTGAACATCAGTTTTAACAAAGGTACCATCCACGTATGAAAAGGTATTAATACAGGAAGGAGGAAAAGGGGAGGATGTTGGGTATATGAGAGTCCCCTGTATTCTGTAGGTGACTTTACTCTGATAAAACTTCTTTGAAAACAAAATGAAAAAATAGTAAGACACTGGGGAATAAATGGAAAAAAATGCCACCATATAGACAGGACACCAGATTTTACAGCAATGAATGGCAAAATGAAAAAAAAAATTTAAACTATTTTTCATTATTTTTAAATATCCCAATCTCTTAATTTTATTTCAGTTTTAGTTTTTTTATATATATTTTCATTTCTTATTGCCATTAAATAGTATTTGTGAATGACTTTTGTATACCTACTAATAATGCTTATTTTGTAAGGGATGATCCTCATTCAATGACATATGTTAATTTTAGTTTGGATATAAAATTTTCAAGTGAGCTTCATATTCCTGTGATTGTCACCCTGTTTCATTAGTTCTCTTGTAAAATGGTTGAACTACAAAACTCACCAAAAATAAAGTGTTTTCCATATTGTTATGAGATCTGTGTTTAATTCACCTTATTGCCTTATGTTTGAAATGACACATATACAAGTTTATTCTTTACAACATTGCCAAATATTGTATGTTTCATCTGTGGAATAAAGATAAATAATGCAAACATGAATATGTATATTTGATGGTGTGAAGCAGTAAGTACCTCAGTAAAGTATGATCTTGAAGTTAATCTATTTTTTGGGTGCAGACTACTGTAGGTGGAAAATTTTAAGTAGGTTACTTCAGTTAATGACTGGTTCACTGTGGGTCTCAGTCTCTTTACTGGGGTCTTTTTTAAGAGAATAAAATTCAGACAAAGGAATAGAAAGCCATGGAAGCAAGAATCTGAAAACCACAAAACCTGGAAGTGAAGGAAGAGACAAGCAGATATCAACATGTGCCTTGCCATGTGACAAGGAGTCCAGGGTCGCAGGCAGCTAGTCTTTGGGAAGAACGCATTCTTCTTTCTTTATTCTGGTTCCTATTTCCCTCCAAATAAGATAGAAACATATAATCTGACCATAAGGGTTCAAATCCTCTCTGGAGATCTTGTCTGTCACTCTCCCTCCTTACCTACTTGGCCCTCTTTCCGGGCAGGCCTTTCTACTCAGGGTCTCCAAATTGTACGTTTACAAGCCTAGCTCAATGCCTTCTCTCATTTCTACCTTTTCTTTTGAAAAGAAAAGAAAATTTAAAACGATAGAATATTATCTTTCTCTGTTGTTCTCTTCCTGTTAAAGATCATTCCACAATTTTCTAATCCTACTTATAAATATGTGCAACTTTCCTAATCACCCTTTCCCCTCAAGTATCAATTTATTTATATATTTTTATATCTCTGACACTTTCTGCCCATGTGTCCTCAAGTAAATTACTTAACCTCTCAGTGGCAACATTTTCTCAGATACAAAATGGATATAATAATTGTCAATACACAGAAAAGTCTTTGAGTAGCACCTGATATATAGAAATACTAGGGTCTTACCATTTTAGGATTTTCATATCTCTTTCAGAAATGCTTTTCATTCCCCATTACTTATCAGTTTTCAGTGATTAAATTAGTTTTCTGGGGCTGCTTAAACAAACAAAAAGAAACTTGATAACTCACAGTAACAGAATTTAATTCTCTCACAGTTTTGAAAGCCAGAAAATTGAAATCAACATCACAAGGCTGAAATTAAGGTTTCTGTAAGGCCACACTTCTGGAGTCTCTCCAGGAGAGTATATTCTGTGCCTGTACCATACCATGTTGGCTGCCAGAATTCTTTGTTTTGGGACTACATTACTGCAGCTTTCAAGTCCAGCATCTTCAAATATTTCTATGCTCTGCCCCCACTTGTCTTTCTCTCGGCGTGTCTCTCAAATTATCCTGCCTTATTTTTATTGTGATACATGTGATTGTATTTATGACCAACCTGAAAACCTGGGATAATCTCTCCATCTCAAATTATACAAAGTATAAAATATGTCTCATCTAAGGTAGCATGCATGAGTGCCAGGGTGTAAGACCAGATATTTTCAGGCTATTATTTAGCCTGTAGTGCATCTTATTCAAATCCAATGATACTCAATTTTCACACTTACAATATACGTTTTCCTTATCCCAACATGCCCAAATATCTAAACAAATTACAGCTTCATCTCAATTCCCAAACCTCATCTAAAGAGTATCTGCTCAGAAGTCCAAGTCATCATCTAAATTGTCTAAATCAGGTATATATGACATTCTGGGTAGGATCCATTCTGGGACAAAATTCATTTCTATCTGTGGATCAGTAACTAGGAAAGAAGTTTACTGATTCCAAAATACTATGTTGGGGAAGGTATTGTATAAAAGTTTTAGGCATCACCATTCCAAAAGGGAGAGAAAGGAAGGAGGAAAAGAAACGCTGCTCCCAAACAATTTTGAAATCTTGAAGTTCTCTTACGTTTCTTGCCTGGGAGTAATCTCTGTGCTGTATGGCTTTTCCCTTGGGATGTTTGGCTGTTCTCATAGTCAAAGTCTGTGACATCTCTGCCTGCAGATCTGGCCTCTGTCTTCATCTGTGTTGCATTGAATTATATGCATATCCTTTTTAATTTTTTTATTTATAAAAAGATACTTAGATTACATAAAGTTTGCACCAAAGATATTAGGGATTCCCATATGCTCCACTCCCAACACCTCCCACACCCTCTCACATAAACATCCTGCATTAGTGTGACACATTCATAGCAACTGATAAACGCATCCTGGGACTTTGCCATTAATCATGGACCATAGTTCACATGGTAGTCTACACTCTCTCTCACACAGTTCAGCATGTTATGTGATGATATAAAATGGCCTATATCTGTTTTTGCAACATCACTCAGGATGATTCCCAAGTCCTGAAATAGTCTGCGTATTGCAACTGTTTTTCCCTCTCCCTGCCCCTAGAGCCTCCAGTGGCCACTGGCTCCCCCTCAATGTTGTAATTTCTTCCATTGCTAGAATCACTATATGTCTATAGTAGAATACCAGTAAGTCCACTCTAGCCCATAGTTATTCCCCAAATCCCGAGGTTTCTGGGATGGTGATGTCCATACCCCCTCAATTTGAGAGAGGGCTTATAACCCATGGCGAAGATGGATGGGACTATCCTGCCTGCAGCTGCAGACTCTGTTCCCTGGGATGGCCCGTTGTCCATCATCATCTCCTTGCCAGTTGTCCTGGTTGAGTCTGATGAGCTGTAGAGTAGGTGTTGCAACTCTGCTGTAATTCTGGGCCCAGCTGGCACATGGACAGCCCAAAAACTCTAATCTCTGGACATACACCTACAATCTCCAGCACCAAGTATACATTTAAGCAGAAGGGAGAGATGAGCCATGTTCAGGGAAGACACAATTGAGTCCAACTCTCACTCTCATGAGCACAA
>JAQZBX010049485.1:0-19909 GCA_029593785.1 Cabassous unicinctus
CACAAATCCCAGAAGGGCGAGGAATAGAGTTGAAGAACCAAAAACAATAAATTGTGAGTTACTCAACCTCTCAGCCACAGTGAAGGGCTCCACTCCATCAACGTCAATATATTAAGCTGGGTAAAACCCTTAGCTCATTGCAGGTGACTTGCAGGGTAGCAGATATCTTTCTCCCTGTCAGCTGTTAAAAGGGAAAAGGGAGGGGAAGTCAGGGGGGCTTTTCTTCAGTGAATTTGGCCAGCAAAGCCTGCTTTGAATCTCTTCTTCAACCAGACCAAAACAAAGGAAAATGAAGACATACACTTCCGTGGAAAGGTGAGTCAATGAGCACCATTTGCATGTAGGTCTGAAATTTGCATGGAAAAAATGGCACTTGGGTATCTCTGTTCTTTAACTTCTGGGAGAAAATCTAAGTCCCATTAGTGAGCCCTTGGAATGATTTTGATAAGTTAACCTGGGCAATTTTAAAGAATTAGGATAACTTGAACCAAATATAAAAGAAGAGTTGTAAAAACGTAATAATAAACAAGAGAAAGATTTTGACCATCAGAGTAAATTCACCAACATATTCAGATGCCTAGACATCAGGAAAAAATTACAAGCCATATGAAGAAACTGGAAGAGATGGCCCAGCTAAAGAAACAAACTAAATATCTTGAAGATATTCAAGATTTAAGATAATCAATGATAATCACACAGCTGTCCTAAATCAATTTAAAGAATTAAAAGAAAATATGACTAAAGAGATAAAGGATATTAAGAAGACACTGGGTAGAATAAAGAAAAATTTGAAAGTCTGCAAAGAAAAGTAACAGAACTTATGGGAATGAAAGACATAATGGATGAGATTAAAAATATATTAGCATCACATAAGAACAGATTTGAATTGCTCAAATACAGAATTAGTGACTCAGAAGACAGAACATCTGAACTGGTAAAGACAGAAGAACAGAAAGAGAAGAGATTGGAAAAAAATGGAATATGGTCTCAGGGAATTGCATGAAAATACAAAACATAAACAGGTATGCATTATTGGTGTCCCAGAAAAGAAGAGAATGGAAGAGGTGCAGAAAAAATATTTGAGGAAACAATGACTGAAAACTTCACAACCCTTAGGAAAGACATAAATATTAATATCCAAGAAGGACAATACACCACACAAAGGATAAATCTGAATAGACCTGCCCTGAGACAACTTCTATTCAAAATGACAAATATCAGAGATAAAGAGAGGATTCTAAATGCAACAAGAGAATAGCAAAGCATCACACACAAGGGAAACTCAATAAGACTAAGTGTCAACCTCTCATCAGAAATCATGGAGGTGAGAAGAAATTGGTATGATGTATTTAAGGTACTAAAAGGGAAAAACTGCCAGCCAAGTATTCTGTATCCAGCAAAGTGACCTTCAAAAATGAAGGGGAGTTCAAAGACTTCACAGACAAAGAAAAACTGATGGAATATGTTACCAAAAGAGCAGAAAGACTGTAGAAAAGAAGATATTAGAAAGGTTAAATTAAAGGGTAAAAAGATAGACTGTAGTATGATATGACAACAGAAAGCCTAAGGTCAAAGTGGATGAACCAAATAATGCCTTTACAGCAATAACATTGAATGTTAATAGATTGAAGTCATCATTAAAAAGATAGACTGATGCCATGGATTAAAAAAAATTTGAGCTATCTTTAGGTAGTCTACAAGAGACTCACCTCAGATGTAAGGACACAACCAGGCTAAAAGTGGAAGTTTGTAAAAAGATAATCCATGCAAATAGTAACCAAAAAAGAACTGGAGTCGTGATACTAGTATCAGACAAAATAGACTTTAAATTTATAATGGTTATAATTGATGAAAAAACCATTACATATTAATAAAAGGGACAATTCAGCAAGAATAAATAACTATACTAAATGCATTTGCACTTAACCTCAGTGCCCCCAAATACATGGTGAAGATCACTGGCAAAGGTGAAGGGAGAAATAAATGTCTCTACAATAGAGACTTCAATACACCACTATCAGTATTGGATAGAACATCTGGAGAGAGAATAATTAAAGAAACAAAGAACTTGAATAATATGATAAATGAACTAGAACTAACAGGCATCTATAGAGCATTTTACCCCCAAACAGCAGGATTTACAGTATTTTCAAGCATTCATGTATCCTTCTTTAAGGGAGTCCATATGATAGATCACAAGATAATTCACAAAAAATTTAAAAGATTGAAATTATTCAAAACATTTTGTCTGATCATAAATTAATAAAGCTAGAAATCAATAATGGACGGAAAAGGGACATTCATAAATACATGGAGATTAAACAACAATTCTTAAATAATCAGTGCATTAAAGAAGAAACTGCAAGAGAATTCAACAAATATCTTGAGATGAATGAAAATGAGAACACAACATATAAGAACTTATGGAAGCTGTAAATTTTGAAATGATAGAAAATGACCTTGAAGGGGGAATCAAAGAGCTGGTCCAATTTTATATTGGGCCAGATAAGTTAAGTACTTTCATGTCATTAAATTGCTATGCAATAATCAGTTGACTTTTGAGATTCTGAGACCATTAGAATTTCAACTATTTTGGGGAGTCTCTCACCTTATAATTTTGGTACCAAAGCCTTACAAGAGCTATCTGTGTAGGAAAAAATCAGTGATGTTAAAAAAAGCAGTCATTCTTCAGTAGAATTCCTAGAGAACAGTAACATATTATGATGAAAGTGCCAAAGATGAAAAATAAAGACAATTGTTACAAGGGAAAAAAAACTCGTATGGGACATCACAAAGGCAGTGCTAAGTGTGAAATTTATGGCCCTCAATGCTTATATTAAAAAAGAAGAAAGATTTAAAATTCAAGACCTAACTGCACATCTGAAAGGACTAGAAAAAAAAACTGCAAATTAATCCCAAACGAGGCTGAAGGAAAGAAACAGTAAAGCTCAGAGCAGAAATAAATTAAATAGAGAATGAAAGCACAATAGAATCAACAAAACCAAAAGTTGGTTCTTTGAGAAGATCAACAAAATCTACAAACTTTTAGCTAGAAAGACAAAGAAAAAAGCAAGAAGACACAAATAAATAAAATTAGAAATCAGAGGAGTAACATAACTTACCCTCAGAAATAAGAGAGATCATAAGAGGATACTATGAACAACTGTATGCCAAAAAAAAAAGTAAAAAACATAAATGAAACGGACAAATTCCTAGAAACAAATGAGCCACTTACAGTGACACTAGGGGAAATAGAATATTTTAACAAACCAATCACAAGTCAAGAGATTGATGCAGTTATCTAAAGCTTTCCTAAGTTGAAATGCCCAGGACCAAGATGGCTTCACAGGTAAATTCTACCAATCATTCAAAGGTGACCTAATAGCCATCTTGCTCAAGCTCTTCCAAAAAACTGAACAGGAAAGACTGTTACCAAACTCATTCTATGAAGCCATCACACAAACACCAAAGCCACATAAAGATATTATGAAAAAAGAAAATTACAAACCAAAATCTTTAATGAATATAGATGCACGATCAAGTGGGTTTTTCCGAGGTATACGTGGGTGGTTCTACACAAGAAAATCAATTAGTGTAATAAACCACATTGATAAATTGAAGAAGAATAATCATACAATCCTCTATATTGACACAGAAAATACATTTGACAAAATACAGCACCCTTTCTTGATAAAAAGAAAAACACTCAAAAAGATAGGAATAGAAGGAATCTTTCTCAATATATTTAAGGTGCATATCTGAAAAAACTACAGCTAGCATTGTACTCAATGGTGAAAGACTGAAAGCTTTCCCACTGAGATCAGGAACAAACAAGGATGTCCACTGTAACAATTATGATTCAATATTGTGCTAGAAGTTCTAGCTGGAGCAATTAGGCTAGACAAAGAAGTAAAAGGCATCCAAATAGGAAAGGCAGAATTAAAACTTTCACTACTTGCTGAGGACATGATCCAGTGTCTAGAAAATTCTGAGAAATCCACAAAAAACTTTGTAGACTTAATAGATGAGTTAAGCAAAGTGGCAGGATACAGGATTATTATGCAAAATTCAATAGTGTTTATATACACTACTGATGTGCAGTCTGCGGAGGAAATCAGAAAAAATTCCACTTATAAAAGCTACTAAAACAATTAAATATTTAGGAATAAACTTAACCAAGGGCATAAAGGACCTATCTTCAGAAAATTACAAAATATTGCTAAAAGAAACTGAAGAAGACTTAAATAAATGGAATGACATTCTGTGTTTAGGCATTGGAAAACCAAATATTGTGAAGATGTCAATTCTACCCAAACTGATTTACAGATTCAATGCAATCCCAATAAAAATCCCAACAGCCTGTTTCGCAGGAATTGAAATGCCAAAAATGAAATTTATTTGGAAGGGTAACGGGCCCCGAATAGCCACAAATGTATTAAAAAGAAGAACGAATTTGAAGAGCTCTCACTTCCTGACTGTAAACCATAATACTTAGCTATAGTGGTAAAAAATAGCGTGGTAATGGCATAAGGACTCAGAAACTGACTCTCACATCTACAGTCAAGTGATTTTTGACAAGGCTGTTGTCTGTCCCAGCTGGGCCAGAACACTCTATTCAACAAATGGTGCTGGGAGAACTTGATCGCCATATCCAAAAGAAAGAAAGAAGACCCCTATATAACACTTTATACAAAAATTAATTCAAAATGGATCAAGGACCTAAATATACAAGCAACAACCATAAAACTCCTAGAGGAAAATGTAGGAAAACATCTTCAATATCCTGTGATAGGTGCTAGTTTCCTAAACCTTATGCCAAAGCATGAGTAACAAAAGAAAAAATAGATAAATGGGACTGCCTCAAAATTCAACATTTTTGTACCTCAAAGGACTTTGTCCGAAGGGTGAAAAGGCACCCAATGCAATGGGAGAAAATATTTGGCAATCACATATCTTATAAGGGTTTAATATCCATGATATATAAGGAGATCATACAACTCAATAAAATGACAAACTATCCAAGTATAAAATGGGCAAAAGACTTAGAAAGACAACTGTCCAAAGAAGAAATACAAATGGTAAAGAAACACATGACAAAGTGTTCAACATTACTAGTGATTAGGCAAATGCAGATCAAAATTACAATGAGATATCATTTCACACCTATTAGACTAGTCACTACTAAAAAGTCAGAAAACTAAAAGTTGGGGAGGATGTTGAGAGATAGGAACACTTATTCACTGTTGGTGGGAATGTAGAAGAGTACAGCCACTGTGGAGGACTGTTTGGCAGTTCCTAAGGAATTTGAATATAGACCTGACATGGAACCCGACAATGCCATTGCTAGGTATAAACGCAGAAGAACTGAGAGCAGTGGCATGAATAGACATTTGCACACTGATGTTCATAGAAACATTATTCATGATAGCTAAAAGTTTGAAACAACTTGGGTGTCCATCAACTGATGAATGGGTAAATAAATTGTGGCATATACACATGATGAAATATTATGCAGTGGTAAGAAGAAATGAAATTGTGAAACATGACAACATGGATGAATCTGGAACACACATTATGTTGAGTGAAGCAAGCCAGACACAAAAGGACAAATACTGTATGATTGCCCTATTATGAACTAAATATATTATGTGAAATATAAATATTATGTGAAATATGAATATGAGTAAAATTGCATATATAAGACCATTTTTCTTCAAAGCTGAACAAATATAGGTTAATACAACGAAATATTAACATGAGACAAAAAATTCATTATACTAAGTGAAGAAGACCAGACACAGAATATAACATATTGTGTGATTCCATTTATATGAAATGTAAATATAAATCAATTTATAAAGATGAAAGTAGATTAGTGGTTATGTAGGGCTGAGGAGAGAATGCTAAGGACCCCAGAGTCTTTCTTTTTGTAGTAAGGAAATTGTTCTAAAATTTTGGAGACGATCAATGTACAATATTGTGATTATACTAAAAGCCATTGATTATACACTTTGGATAGGTTATATGGTATGTGAATTATCTCAATAAAGCTGCTTAATAAACAAATAAATGTTTTTGCAATAATAGTCAGAAATAGCAGCTATATACAGCAGGAGAAACAGAGAAAGATTGAGAGGTGAGACATTTTCTAGTTTGTCAGTTTTTTATTATTATTATTGAAATAATGAAAATGCTCTAATCTTGATTGAAGTGATAAATGCACAACTATGTGATTTTACCAAATACCATTGATTGTACACTTTGGATGAATTGTATGCTTTATTAATATGTATCAATAAATTGATTTGTTTGAAAAAAATATAGATAATTCAACCTGTAAAGCCATACAACTACATATTTCTCACACCATGCTATTTCTCTGAGGGGTAGAGTGAGGAAAAAAACTGAAACTAAACAAAGACCCTTCTGTGAACCTGCTGTCTACCATTAGATTTCAGACTGCAGGACAAACTTCCAAAAAGAATTGAAAGCAGGGATTGGAACAGATATTTGCACACTGATGCTTTTAGCAACAATCACAACTGCCAAAAGGTGGAAGCAACAGAAAAGTCCATGAACAGATGAATGGATAAACAAAACATGCGTATACATTCATTGGAATATTATTAGACTGTAAAAAGAATGAAGTTTTGAGGCATGCTGCAACCTAAATGAAACTTGAAGGCCTTACCGTTGAGTGAAATTAACCAGATGCAAGAGAACAAGTATTGTACGACCTCAGGGGTATGAAATAAGCAGAATATACCATTTAATAAAATCAGAAACTAGAATACAGCTTACTAGGGCCTGATGGGGATAGCAAATGGGGAATGTTTTGTGGTCTCTTACATAAACATGAATCCCTGCTGTTGTGGATGGAAAGAACCACAGACAATATGGAAAGAATGGGTGGGCTGTGTTCCAATAAATCTTTATTTACAAAAGCAGGGCTGATTTGGACCAGGGAAAAATTTTGCTCACTCCTACTCCAAAACAAAGATGTTCATTAAGAATTTCTATAATGGAAATGTTTTATAGCTGTGCTACTTAATTTGGTATCATACCACCAAACACATATACGTGATTATTGCCATAAATAGAAATAATATTTTGATATATTAGGTTATATATATATATATGCAAATAAATACATAAATTGATTAAACTTAATTAAAATTAATTCCACCTGTTTTTCTTTACATTCTAATGTAGCTAGCACAAAATTTAAAACTACATATAAGCTTTGCATTATATTTCCATTGGAAAGTGTTGCAAGTTGTGTGCAAAATTTTGTGCTACTTTTGAGTCCTTAAATTTTCAGTGCTATGCTGGGCTAATGGCTCAGCTAAGCAGGACTTGCAGAGAGAGCTGGAGACCCAGATGAGTTTGGATGTTTCCTCCACCTCATATCCAAGCTCAATGATAATTCAAGTTTTTAATACCAACTTTCATTTGATTATATCTAAATTTGGACATGTGGATTTTATGCTTTTGTGCTCAGCAACAGGAATAAACAGGTAATTAGGGCAAATGACTTATTTGCTTGTAAAGAGTAAAGACTTTCAGAAAACAATAGCATTTGTTTTATGTGTATAATTTGTTCCCCAAATGTGGTCATGGCTGAACAGTTTCAGGAGGCAAGAAGATATTGTATGAGCATGGACTATCTTGAGAAACCCATGTTCTTGGAATGTAGATATATCTTTTGTCTCTGGTGCAACAATTTACTGCAAAAAGACCCTATGAGGATATTGTATTTTGCCCCAACTGTTAGATAGCAAGCTCAATTGTAGCACCACATGAAAACTATTTTCCAGAAGAACCCAAGGATGCTGAATTTCTAAGGTAAGGAACTTTTCCTCCCTGCCCTCTTCCTTACTAACAACTAAAGAGTAATGAAATGTCAGCTTTGTGAAGACAGGGAGTATTATCTGCTTTACTCATTGATATATTTCTAGTGCCTAGAACAGTGCCTGGAACACGGAAGTGCACAACAAATATTTCTTGAATGAATGAATGAATATTGCCTTTTTCTTTTAATTATTGTCCTGAGCATAAATTACCAAAATTGGCATGACTGAACCAATGGGTCTAAAAATGTGTATGATTCCTGACAAAGCAAATTGTTACCCAAAATTGTTGTATTTCTCTATTAATAGCAAAACGATTTTTTAAAAATCATCCATGTTGTCCCATGGGTTAATATAGCATTTCTTGTGCTCGCTTCGGCAGCACATATACTAAAATTGGAACGATATAGAGAAGATTAGCATGGCCCCTGCGCAAGGATGACATGCAAATTCGTGAAGCTTTCCATATTTAAAAAAAATATATATATATATATATAGCATTTCTTCTTAAAGCTGAGTAATATTCCATTGTATGTGTATACCACAATTTGCTTATCTATTCATCTGTTAATGGATACTTAGTTTGCTTCCAACTTTTGGCAATAGTGAATAATAGTGAATAATGCAACTATGAACATTGGTGTGCATATATCAGTTTGTGTACCTGCTTTCAATTCTTCTGGATGTATTCCTAGAAGTGGGATTGCTGGATCATATGGCAGTTCTATAATTAGCTTCCTGAGGAATCATCAAAATGCCATCCACAATGACTGAACCATTCTACATTCTCATGAGCAGTGGGTGAGTGTTCACTTTCCTCCACATACTCTCCAACACCTACAGTCTTGTTGTTTTTTTTTTAATAGCCACCAGTCTAATAGGTGTAAGATGATATATCATTGTAGTTTTGATTTGTAATTCCCTAATAGTTATTGATGTTGAGCATCTTTTCAATTGCTGTTTAGACATTTGTATTTTTTCCTTTGGAAAAATATCTAACAAATCCATTTTTAAAATGGGCTAGTTGTCTTTTGCTTTTTGTAATATAGGATTTATTATATATGCTGGATATTAGGCCCATATATGATAGATGGTTACCAAATATTTTCTCTCTCTGAATGAATGAGCTGCTTTTCACTTTCTTGAAAAACTCCTTTGAAGCACTTTTTTTTTTTCATTTTGAAGAGGTCCCAATTATCTATTTTATTCTTCATTGCTTGTGATTTGGCTATAAAGTTTTGAAACAATTTCATACTACAAGATCTTGTAGATGTTACCCTGCATTATCTTTTAGGAGCTTTATGGTCTTCGCTTTTATACTTAGATCTTTGATCCATCTTGAGTTACATTTTGTATAGTGTATGAGATGATGATCCTCTCTCATTCTTTTGGATGTGGATATCCAGTATTTCAAGTACCTTCTGTTGAAGAGGCCACTCTGTCCCAGTTGAGTGGGCTTGGTGGACTTGAATAGCAGTTGACTGCATATGTGAGAATATTTAAGAGAAGTCTCAATTCTATTATATTGATCATTATATCTAGTCTTATATGAATACCATGTAATTTTGACCACTGTAACTTTGCATTATGTTTTGTAGTCTGGTCGTGTGATTCCTCCTATTTCATTTTACTTTTTAGATATGTTTTTAGCTATTTGGGGCCTCTTGCACTTCCAAATAAATTTTATAACAAGCTTTTCCAATTCAGTAAAAAATGTTATTGTAATTTGTATTGTGATTGCATTAAATCTATGAATCAATTTAGGTAGCTCACACATCTTTATGGTGTTCAGTCCTCCCATCCCTGAACATGAAACATTTTTCCATTTAATTAGGCCTTCTTTGATTTCCTTTAGCAGTGTTGTGTAGTTTTCTGAGCAGAAGTCCTTCACAGAAAGAGATCACATTTGAACAACAAGGAGGCTTTCAGGGGGTAACTCTTAGGCAATATAAAGTTTATTCCTAGGTATTTAATTCTTTAGTGGCTTTTTTAAATTGATTTTTTTTCTTGATTTCCCCCTCAGATTGCTCGTTATTAGTGTACAGAAATGCTACTGATTTTTGCATGTTGATCTTATATCCTGCCACTTTTCTGAACTTGTTTATCAGCTCTAGAGGATTTGTTGTAGATTTCTCAGGGCTTTCTGTGTACAGGATCATGTTACGTGCAAATAGTGAAGTTTTCAGTTCCTCCTTTCCAGTTTGGATGCCTTTTATGTCTTTTCTCACCTAAGTGCTCATACAGGTACTTCTAACACAATGTTAAAGAAGAACAGTGACAGTGGGCATTCTTGCCATGTCCCAGATCTTAGAGCAAAAGCCTTTAGCATTTTATCATTGAATATGATGTAAGCTGTGGGTTTTTCATACATACTCTTTATCATGTTGAGGAAGGTTCCTTCTATTCCTTTGAAAAACACTTCATTTGAAGTGTTTATATTAAGAAAGGATTCTGTATCTTATGAAATGCTTTTTCTTCATCAATAGAGAGGATCATGTGATTTATTTTTCTTTCAGTCTCTTAATGTGGTGTACTACATTGATTTCCTAATGTTGAATCATGCTTGCATATCAGGGATGAAACCCACATGGTTAGGGTGTATAAATCATTTGATGTGTTGTTGAATATGATGGGCAAGTATTTTGTTGAGGATTTTAGCATCCAGGTTCATTAGAGAGATTGCTCTGTAGTTTTCCTTTGTTAGGGTGTCTTTATGTAGATTTGGTATTAGGGTGATGTGGGCATCATAGAAGGAGTTAGAAAGTGTTTCTTTCTGTTCAGTTTTTTGGAGGAATTTAAGCAGGATTGGTGTTAATTACTTCTGGGATGATTGGTAAAATTCATCTGTGAAGCCATGTGGTCCTAGGCTCTTTTTAATTGGTAGTTTTTGGTAGACTAATTCAATTTCATTACTTGTGATTAGTCTTTTGAGTTCATCAATTTCTTCTTTCATCAATGTAGGCTACTTATGTGTTTGTAGAAATTTGTCCATTTCATCTAAGTTATCCAACTTGCTGATATGCAATTTTTCAAAGTATCCTTCTTATGATAAGAAGGTACCTGGTAATAGCAAATAAAATAAAGAATTTTTTAAATGATAAAAAATAACATGTCAAAATATTTAAAATAAAAAGAAAAATCTCAGTCTATAAGTTCCCTGTTATAAGGTGCTGGCTGATTGCCTTACAACTCATTGGATTACTCTTTGGATCCCTTCTCTTAGGAGGCACAGGGAATCAAAACAGGGACCTAGTATATGTATGGCTGGCATTTCTGCACTAAACTACACCCACTTCACAAGTTAGGTAGGCTTCTAAAAGCTTATCTGGTCTCCCTGCCCCTTTTCCCTCAGGGGAGTTGGAATTCTAAGGGTTTTATGTCTATCTATCTTGGCTTCCTTCTCTCCTGGGGTGGTTATGGGTCTGTTTCCACCTGCCTCCTCACTCACCCATTCCTGTCTCCCATTGCTGCTGGGTGTGACAGCCTGCCTTTTCAGATCCCCCTTTCCTGCTCCCTGAGTCCCCTTCAGTGCTGGCTGATGTCTTTTTTTATTAGATTGAAAGGGGGCTCAGCTGCCCAAACTCACAAGAGAAGTCATTCTCCACCCTCTGCCAGACCCCTCTTTCTTGCAGGGAGGAGAATACTCTTACCCACGTAGTTGGCTGCAGTAAGCCAGGGAGTTTAACTGAGGCTATTCTGCTTGAGGGTGGAGTATATGTGCCCTTCCCAATCACTACGGTGAGTGACTCACAGTTTTAATTTGTTCTCTTTTTCTCCCTGTCCCTCTCTCTCCTGGATGATGCATATCACTCTCCTGGTCTGCAGGGGCAGTGATTGGTGAAGGAGGATGACCTACTGATTTGCCCTTGATATTGATGACTAGACTTATGAGCCTTTGTTCTTGAAATCGAAACTTAGCCTATTGTTATAGGATGCATAAAGGTTGCCTCCTGAGAGCCTCCTTGTTGCTCAAATGTGGCCTCTTTCTAAGTCAAACTCAGTATATGAATGCATTACCTTCCCCCAGCACAGGACATGACCACCAGGGATAAGCCTTGCTGGCACCGAGGGATTGCTACAAAGTACCAACTAACAATGCAACTCTTAAAAGGCCTCGAAAAAAAGGGGGAGAGATAAAGACACATGAGTTTATATGGCTGAGACTTCAAAGTGAGTTGGGAGATCATCCCAGAGGTAACGCTTATGCATATCTCAGCAGGATCTCATAGACTTCCAAAGTGGATACTACCCCAAACAGTGGAGCTCCGGAGGGCTGTGGAGACACCCAGTTCCTACGGTGAGGGTGGATAGCTCTGGATTTTGGTGCCTTGCCAGTTGGCCCTACTTTGGAGTTTGTGCTCCTGACAGTAACAGAGTTGCACTCAATTATTTCTTTCTGCACTTGGCTCATCTGTCCCTTCTATTTAAACCTATACTTCATGCTGGAGTTCATAGAGTTGCAGAGACTCAAGTCTTTTGGCTGTCCATGTCCCAGCTGGGCCCAGAACCTCAGTGGATATTCAACACCTGCTGTACAGCTCATTGGACCCAACCAGGACAACAGGAGGGGAGATGATGAAGGACAATGGCCATCCCAGGGAGCAAAGAGGGTCTGCAGCTGCAGGCAGGATAGTCCTACCCGTCTTCTGCATGATATATAAGCCCCTTCTCCATTGGAGGCAGAGTGGATGTCACCATCCCAGAATCCTTGGTACTGGTGGAAGAATTATGGACTAGAGTAGACTTATCGTTATTCTAATATAGACATATTGTGATTCTAGCAATGGAAGAAATTACAACATTGATGTGGAGCCAGTGTCCACTGGAGGCTCTGGGGGCAGGGAGAGGGAACAACAGTTGTAATACAGGGATTTTTTCTGGACTTTAAAATCATACTGAATGACACTGCAACAACAGATATAGGTCATTTTATATCATTACATAACATGAGGAACTGTGTGGGAGAGAGTGTAGACTACAGTGTGAACTATGGCCCATGCATAATGGCAAAGCCCCAGGATGCATTTATCAATTACAATGAATGTGCCACACTTACTCTGTTTTTGTTTGTTTGTTTATTTGTTCTAGGGTTGTTGAATTTATGGGCACTAAATGGATAAAATAAGGAATTTTTCACATTAACACTAAGTTTACCAAGTTGTAGAAATCATAAACATATATTCACTTTCCAACATTGCTTCACACACAAGGAGATAATGAGAAATGCACAGTAACAGTTTAGACTAATAAAGCTCTCACATAATTACAAACCATTGAGTTGAGATTATATGTCACTTGAATAATGAAATAGAAATAGCTCATAGAATGCATATATGAAATATACTTTGTAAAGAGAACATATTTTGATGCCAAACTGAGTGTGTATATTTTATTCAAACACACATGTGATGTTCACTAAACTTGCTTTCTGTGGTAGTTTGAGTATTTTGTGGACCTCAGTAAAGTATGTTCTTAAATTAATCCATTCCTGTGCATGTGAAACTATTGTAGGTGATATGGTTTGATTAGAATACTTCAATAAAGCATAACCCGGGGTGGGTTTTAACCCTTTTATTGGAGTCCTTTATGAACAGGATGGATTTTCAGAGAAATTAAATTCCACCAGCACAATGACTAAACCCTTAAGGCTGAGAAAGAGTGTCTTGAAGTTTGGAGGCTGGAATAGGCAAAGCAGAGAGGCAAGAAGAGAAGAACCCATAGAAGTTGAGAGAGAAAGCCCAGACAAAGCAGCCAGAAGATGAAAGCAACCGAACTTGGAGAAAGAGGCAGAGCCCAGCAGGGGCTGCCATTGTGCCCTGCCACATGGCAGGAGCCCAGAATTGCCAATAGCTGATCTCAGGAATAGAGCTTCACCTGGTGCCTTCATTAAGACAATTTTCTCAGCTGCAGACCTGTAAGTTTTTAAGTTAATAAATCCCCATTGTAAAAGTCAATCTATTTCTTGTATACTGCTTTGGCAGCCTTTGGCAAACTAAAACAACATCTTATTGTACACAAAGGAAACTTAAAATGGAAACAGGCATTCTAAATGAGAAGTCATGTTTTTATTCAACAATTACAATAATATAGAATTACAAAATAAAGACAACATAGAAAGACATGGATAATTTAAAAGCACACAATTTTAAATGACTTAGTTAATTAAAAAAATAACTTATCTTACATATAATTGAATGGACACAGTTTTAATAAATGTACAATGCTAATGCAAGAGGTTTATAATAGAGTGGCATATGAAAACTATTTTATGCATGAATTATCTATAAACTTACAACTTCTCAAATAATAATAAAAAAGAAATGAGTGTACAGAAAACAAAAAAGAAATGTAAATGGAAATTATAATCTCCATTATAATGTATCGGGAAATATATATTCAAATCAGTTGTTAAAATGCAAATGGTTGGAAATTTTTCAGTCTCTTTTAATATATAAAATCTATATTTCTTCAACCACCAAAATTCATTTCCTGGTATCAATTCAAAAATAACATCAGCAAATGTAGCAAGATATTTGGATACATAAATTAAATACTTTTTAAAATGTGAAAAACTAAATATTCATGCATAAGGGAAGAATTAAAAAATGGCACCTTACATAATAGGACCCAATATAGGGTCTTTTACATTCCATTAATTATACTCCACTGGGATTATGACCTTCCCAGAGAAAGACCACCCATCCTCTGGTAGGGACCAAGAAGAAGCCTTATATATGCTACTAAACCAGCCTGTCATAGGTTTACAAGGTTCTTTCACTAGGAATAAAGACATTATTACCAACCTACCTTCCCTCCCTACCAGTATTCACAAACACAATATGACTATATGCCTTGAGACAACAGGGGCTAATTCCATGGTTCCCGGTGCCCATGTGTCTTTAATCTGTATCTATAACTCAACCACCACCATGTAGACCCAAGTCACAGTTCAACATACACACTCTATGCACATCTCACTTTTGTCTCCATATCCCACCTTTCCCCAACATCTGAGACCCTTCTACATTGCCCTTTGGAAAACAAAGTCCTCTACTATGCCCTCTGGAAAACAAAGACCACTATCATTATTAAGAGTGTCTTAAATCTCTTCTCTAAATTTTCCTTTCTCCTTCCTGCTCTAACTGAAACCTTCCACTGAAGATACTGAGTACCCTGCAGCTATCTCAAATGCTGTCTGTCCAATCTCCACCTACTCTGTACTATCCAGAATTTTGATGGGTATCCTCATTGTTACTCTGTTACATCTTACAGATGTTAATTTGTCCAGTTTCAGGCTTCACTAACCATTAACCCTTCCTTGTAGCCAACTACCAGTCCCTGGAACAATATGACACATTCCTCATAGATTGTATTACCTAGCTCTTTCTCACTCTAACACTACTGTGGTCATAAAAAACAAACAATAGAAATCATTATCACCAAAGTTATTTATTGATTACAAAATTATGGAATCCAGAAACTCTGGATGGTAAATGAGTAGCTCAAAGCCAATCAGTCAAATCACCATAACACTAGCTCTCACATTTGACTCTAACAATTTGAAATTTGCTTTAGCTTTTTCGTGATTTCTCAATTTCAAGTATTCAGATTTTCATTTGTCTCCTCAGCATCCATGAATCTCACAATCAGAACTGAAACCTCCACCAATTCTGAACAATTACTCATTCCCTTTGATTTGTTATTTTCATTATTTCACTTCAGTTCTCTACCCAAAGCCCTGCAATTCTTTATGTCTCAGACTCAATTTTAGAATTAATTGGGAGGTTTGATTTAGCCTGGAATATAAGAGTTATTTTAATTAATTTAAATTTGGGAAACACCTAGTTTTAAAGAGTAGATGTCCTGGATGCACAATCTCTCTGCAAATTTAAATGTTTTGCACTTCAGTACATCCTTGCCAAAGCAAAGGTGCAAGACTTGATAGTTTCTGATATTTCTCTTCCTTGTTTTTTTTTAATGTATTCCATGCACACAGTAAGTGATGTGGGAGTAAAATGGAAGGAAAAAGACAGATGGAGGTCAGAGAGACGATTTGCTCACCCAATCTGGTTCTGGTCCTTGGGAAAAGTACTGATCAAAGAAGTGCTGTGGAAACTAAGAATAAAAAGCCATACCTGCCTTTTGATTGGCTTTTGAATCCCTGTCTTTCCATTTCCTGGCATGATTCCTGTGGCTAGACTCAACCAGGTGACGTGAAACTGTTTAGTTTTGTTTCTTTTTCCTCCTCATGTGTGAATGATCTTCAATGGGCATTACTGGGAGCTTCAGACTGCTGAATATTCTCAGGATGTTGCCAATATAAGGTCTCCCTGGACTTCTATGAAGAATTATTTGCTGGTACTAATGATGGTAAATTTGTGATGTGTATTTTGGGAACCACTCCTATCATAATCTGAATTTCTTTCTTTCCCTACACTGTAAGATTCACAAATGAAGAGATCTTAACTATATTGTGCATGTTCTCAACTTTCACAGGAGAACCTAGAATGGAAACTTCATAAATGAGTAAATCAATGAATATTCTTGAATAACTAGCTCTGGATGTGAAGAACAGAGTTAGAATTTACAGATGTCTATTAATATCTCACTATACTTATCATTGGATTCTGTTCCAAATGTGCCTCATCTTCACTCTCATCACCACCATCCATCACCCATTGTCATCATTTTCTCCACTATCTCTAACATTGGTTGAATGCTTTACAATGGAAAAGGTCCACTGCCAAGTGTGTTTCATGTGAAATCTGAGTGTGTATATATGGTATTCACCTTGAAAAGGGACATGTTTCCAATATCCACATCCAGGAACATATCTACTCAGTATAATTGAGGATTCTTCCAGAAGATGGTCTGAGGTGTAGTGGGAGCAGATAAATATTTGCTCTTTTTGAAACTCACAGTCTAAAATCCAAGTTCAATAGAGAATTGTATCTCTCACTGTTGTTGAACACATTGTCTGCAAACTCCCAAATCCATACTTTGCCCTGCCCCACATCCATCTCACAAAAATGACAGCCAGTGGTAAACTGAGGTCAGCCCAGGACACACAATGCTCAGCTGAATCTCCCAAAATGTTTTCCTTATTTACTTTGACATGGTAATCAGAGGCTCTTCAGGTCATCAGAAACAGAACTCTTACATTCATAGGTCATCAGAATTTATGAGGAATGCATTAGCTGTGTCAACATCCTAGGTCATTTGCTCTGTGAGAAATAAAATAAGTAGTTTAGCAAATGGAAAATATATAGTTAAACTCTTTACTTCTCCTGCTAAGTTGATCAACTATCTCTCATTCTCAACTACTTTAATTCTGTTCTTCCTATAGAAGTTAGAACTTTTCCAGGAATCACTTAGTTGACCTCCCTCTCTAGATAATATTACCCTAAGTAGGCTTTGTAGCAACATGTTCCTATATTTTTAACAATTATTATGTTTTAATATTAAATTATGTAATCATTTGCTTTAATATTTTTCCTGCATTTAATGTGTAAGCTACATGGAGGCAGAGATCATTATGATTTTGTTCCCAGATTTATTCTACCTGATAGGACACCTGACCCAGTGCAGAAAAGAGTATAGGTATTTTGAATTAAAAAACAACACAAGAATGATACTTATAGTGGTAAAATTTTAAAATATTGATTTTTATTTCTGTAATTCCCAATATCCCTTCCCCAATTTTGTTAGATATGTGTTTTCATTTCAGTATTCTTTTTTGCCAGTATCTACTGAAAATAAAGAGATTATGCCTGAGGTTCTGCCTGGAGACATGTTACCTGGGGACAAAGGTGACTTCCCCAGATGCAAGTTTCACTTTTGGCCTGGGATAGGATAGGGAGGTCTTTGACTTTGGGAGAAATCTAGGAAACTTGCATGTAGAAGAGAATTTAAAACAGAGAGGAAGGGCATTGTGCCTTAAAAACTCTCTAAATAATGTCTGGATATAGAGACTACAGAACTGCACTTACAATTAAGACTGTGAATCTAGAGACATTGTGTTGCCCATTTGTAGTCAAAAATGTGTTGGCAACCATGTGTTGCCCATTAATTCCAAGTTGGCTATCAGCTCATTATAGGACCCTGGGACCATGCCTGGTATAGGGCTAAATGGTGGGAGCAAGTAGGACAAAATTTTGAAGCAGTTTTCCAATAGGCCAAATGAAAGTTTGAATGAAGCAAAATCAAGCTGTATTAGGTGGTTTATCCAAGAATAGGCAAAATTTCATACAAGTGACTCAAATCAGAAATCAAGAGTGAGAACCATTAATGTAGGACCAGAGCACAGACATTTCAAGTGCCAAATAATCTCCACATTGAAGGGAGAACCAGTTGCAATGTTGGCTTTTGCTCTCAGCGTAAAGGTAAGGGAGGTATTAGTACAGATTCCTTACCTTGGATCTTCAAGATTCTTAAGTTTATGTATAGACTAGGTCTCTGCTGGGGCTTCAATTCCTTGATCTTGGACACCAGCTTCTCCAGCTTCTACCTGGGCCCAATATCATTTTTCCAAGAGACTTAATGACATTTGTGGTACAATAAATCTCCCCCTGTAGGTCCTACTCAAGCACAGAGATGCAGCAGTGACAGAAAATGTATCCACATTTCAAGAACATGGTGTCACAAGACAGTTAACGTAGATAGGACATGGGTTTGCTTGTTGAAATTCTTCAGCTGTGATCACTGCCTAGGGGAAAATGGAAATGATCATGGAACACTTCGTGAGTTTGACCTTACATTAATTTCTGGAATTTTCTCATCCTTACCAAAAGCATTATGGATTTGGTTAGAGCTTGCCAGGTACAGTAGTGGGAAATAGGAATACAATTATAAAGGGTACCTGACCATATGTCCAGATATTTGAAAGGCTAATTGTAATGGGAAACAGTGGCCATCCTTGGACTTTGAGGTGAGAAGAGTGATGGGTCCAGGCTCTCCTGGCCCACAGATGCAACTTGTCTGGGATGTAAACCCATATCAGGTAACAAGAGGCTGAAGAAGCCAAGGGGACCACTCAATTTGCCAATGCCAAAAGTAGTGGTTCTCAACTGGTGCCTACTCTCTCCTCAGGGGGAATTTGGCCATGTCTGGGGACATTTGTTTGTCACAGCTGTGGGAGGGTGTAGAGTCATCCATAGATATGTATTACAGGAGACAGAGAATTTATAGATTAAGCCCAAACAAGTTTCCCAACAAATATGAGTGAACCCGAAGTCAAAATATCAAAAATAGCACCAGCAACAATAACCATGACAAGTAAAAATCAGAATCCACAGATGTGAAAATATATTATATTTTATAAAATAATAAGTTTTCAGAAACAAGAAAGTGTTGCATACTACTACATATCTACTCTCTATCAGGATCCAATGTAACCCCTTCCGATGAGGAATCAAGTACAGCTGTGGTCCTGCTACCCCACCCAGCAGAGCCTGAGCAGGATGAAGACCCTCTCTCCTCCAGGAGTGGGGGGGAACACCAGCCCTGCATTTGACTACCTTGGCTACCTGAGCTTTCTGGTTTGGTCATGGAGTCTCAGGTATAAATAGAGATTTCCTGCCAAATACCAGTGAAATAGACCCTCACTGCAAATATGGGTCTGCTGGGTGACTCTCAGTGCACCCTTGCCTAATGGTAGCCTGGAGATGCAATAATATACACATCCTCTTTGATATACAGACATGCAGTAGACTTTTTAAATGTTACATGCTGTCTCTGCTCTCAGAGCCTCCCAGCCCTGCAGGCAAATTTCCTTGGACACATGTGACTTCCTCTAGACCAGGGTTTCTTAAACTTTTTTGTTCCAAGGACCCCTTTGCCAATCAGGTAAAAACCACAGACCTCTTACTAAGTCCACACTGTACTATGTATTATTTATTAAATATATATTTATTAAATATATCACACCTGCACCAACACATCCCCACAAGAATAATTTTTTTAAATTTAATTTCAAATTCCTGGGCCCCTTGTTAAGAACAGCTGCTTTAGGCACTGGACTAACCTTGTGACTTGGCACTCCTGTCCTTAAGGGAAAGGCA
>JAQZBX010049486.1:0-19907 GCA_029593785.1 Cabassous unicinctus
TGAACAATATCTAAACCCACAAAATACTGGCCAAAGAACTTCTTTTTAATAAAATTTTTGTGTATCAAAAAGGACACATACACAAAGTAAATAGGTGATTGGAAAAACAGGAGATGGTTTCCCTTGCTTCAATTTAAAACAAAATAAATATATGCTAACACATGTTAACTAAACCATTTTCAAATCAAAGGAATATGGATAGAAACACAAAAAAGATGGATAAAAATGCTGTATTGAAAACATAAATCCTATATGGATATTAAATATCAGAAGTTCTAATTTATTTAGAATATAAACGTGAAAGCTCAGGCATAAATGAAATACATTTTTATAAATGTAAGAATGGCAATAATGGAAAGCTGGATTTTAGCATTCTCTGTCAAAGATATGGTGAAAGCATAATATTGATACATTCCTAATCATATTATAAAAGGAAAAATACAATGTTGTAAATCAAATCATTTAGTAAGCTGAGAGTTTTGACAGAATAGGTATCCATGCATTAGGCAATGAATTAATGTGATGGGTGCTATGGAAAACAATACAGTTGTTAGAATAACAAAAAAACTTATTTATATTTTACTAATTCTCACTGATCTTTGGACTTAAATAAACAACAAAAATTACTGAATGAGTTTATTTCATAATAAATTAATTCTAACAATTTATTAGAATTAATAAAATAAGAATTAATGAACATGTGCAAAGATTTAAACCTTATATAGCAATTTTATTTGAAATAAAACTGTTTGTTTGTTTTGTTTTGTTTTTCTCTTGGGCTTTCAAACCATGACTGTTATACTTTCTTCAATACAAATTTAATTACTTAAAATAGTTCAAAGTTATTTACATAATCTGGACATCATGCGAATAACAAAAGTCTTCTATCTTTTATTAACATTATTCAACCACAGGTCGGCACAAACACACATACACTGAAAATGATACCAAATAATGGCACAAACAGTTGAGTTTAAAACAGTACTTCTAGAAGCAGTTTTTAAGGTTAATGGGAGAAAATTCTGTTTTCACTCAAGCAGGGTTCGTGGAACGTAGGCAACCTCTGTGTTTTCTTCTCTGATTGCCCATCACCAAGAGTTCATACTCCACCAGATCTATAGATTCTCTTTAATTCAACTCATATTGTGTTATCACATGATATCATGTGCAGGAGTGTCCATGGCTGAATTCACCATTACCATATTAGCATGTTCTATCCTTTGTCATGCTAAATGATTGATATTTAAATTATCGAAACTTTTTCACATATTTCAGTCTTCATGATATGTATTTTACATATTTTTGTCTTTATTTTTTGTCTGTATAGCCACCAGGCAGTAGATCACAGACTTTCTATTGTGAATAACAACTGTGTACTTTCTCTCCACTGCTCTCCCTCTCTCTGATAAATGGCAACTCTGATATAAATTTTATGTTGTATAGTGTTATGAACATAGATGGATCTATTTATAGGCGTAAGTATTTCTCTATGTAATTATCTAAAGATAATACACATTTTATATTCACAGACATAATGTGCAAGTTACACTGAAATGAAGGGACCATGGATACAAGCATATAAGGAATTCAAACATATAAGCCTATCAAGGAACCAAGATGAAAATGTAAAAAATATATTACAAGGTGAAACAGAAGCATTTACTGCATCTATTTGCAGGTCGAATGAATTGTTTCATCCTAGCTTTTTACCTAATGCAGTATGAACATGAGGAAATGATAAACCTTTCTAGACCTCTCTTCAAGTAAACCAATATAAGCATAATAAGATGACACCACAAATCCAATATTTAACTCCTAATACTTGGTATATTAAAATGAGTGATTATAATAAGTAACAATCAATTTTATTCAAGGAAAATTTTTATGCAATGTTTAATTTCTGCTTATGTATTTTAAGATGTCCTTGTTTTTTAAAAAATATCACATAAATTTTATCTAAATTTTAAGATAATATATTATATACATTTTTTCAATTTGTGTGTTATTGAAGCATTATATCCAATTTAAAAATCAACTCCTTAAGGTATCCAGAATGAAGTTCTAAACATTCTGCCCAGAGCACTTTTAATCTCCCTGTTCCTCAGGCTAAAGATGATGGGGTTTATGAAGGGGGGCATCATGGAGTAGAACATGGATGTGAGGAGGGAATGGATTGTTGATTCACTTGAGATGGGACCCAAACAAGCAAACAGTACAGAAATGATATATAAAATAATAATAGCTATTTGGGGAGAGCAGGTTGATAAGGCTTTATTCCGAGCTTCCACAGAATGCATCTGGAGTACAGTTAAAAAGATGTTAACATATGAAGTAAACAAGATGACAAAGCTTATTAAGACAAGGCAAAACGTTACAGCAAGTACCACAAACTCGGAAAACTGCACAGCCTGAGTTGAAATACTTATGACTTGAGGGATGTCACAGAAATATTGATGGATTACATTCGACTTTGTCAAGGGAAGCCTGAACACGGTGCCTGTGTGTATAGCAGAATAGACCAGCCCACTGACATATGAGCCACCTGCTAACTGTATGCACAAACGCGGGGTCATAAGGACCCCATAATGCAGAGGGTGGCAAATGGCAATGTAACGGTCATAGGACATCGCCACAAGGGAAAAAAAATCTGCAGCTCCAAAGAAGAGAAATAAGAATGTCTGAGCAGCACATTTTTTGAGAGAAATAAATTTGTTGCCTGTCAGAGAATTAACGATTGAATTGGGAACAGTTACTGAGATGTAACAAAAATCCACCAAGGATAAATTACCCACAAAAAAGTACATTGGGAAGTGAAGACGTGGATCTGTCACAATAACAGTAATGGTAAGAAGATTTCCAGTCAGGGCTCCCAAATAGATCGCTAAGAACATTAGACCTTGTAAGACTTGGAATCCCAGGGAGCTTGAGATATCCATGAGGAGGAATTCCGTGAAGATGGTGCAGTTGCTCATGTCTGCTAATACACTGCTCTCTCCTTGGAGTCAAAGGATATAATGATAATATGATGTTGCAAATCAAAATAAAGAGCATCCAAAGTTTCATCATAGAGAGAAAATGTTATATTGACGTAGATTGTTATGATGCATAGAGATATCTATATCTCATAAAATTAATATATGATTTTCAATTTTTAATTAACATATAGCAGCTTGAAAGAATTAGGATATGGAGAAACATACAAATGCTAATAATATTTAGGATTGTCACAATATCTTGATCGAATTATAATTCTGTACAATTACATATAAAACTCAAAATAAAAACACATGAAGGAAAGAGAATAAATATTAAAAAAACAGCATACCTGAGGGCTAAAATATGAGTTTTCCATTCCCAAACATTACCTTCATTTCTCTTCATTGAGTATATCTTAGAGGTTTACTATTTACAAAGGCATGTTTTTATTCTAAACCATATGAAGAAATGTCTATCAGCCTTATATGTTATGTTTGCTGATGTCTTTCCGAAAAGCACTGGAATAATTATACCTCTAACCATTCTCAGGGGATCAATCCACTAATTGCAACTTCCAGAAAAGCTGTGTTCTTTTAATGCCTTTTTTCCAACAGATAGTATGGCCAATCTGTTGTGGTAAATTAGATTGATAACAGCTTTTTTATTATTGAGAAATTATGAGTAGGGGTTTTGTAAAAGTAAGGAAGAACAAGTTCAAAAGTGTGGTTTGTGGGTTAATATTTCTCAGTGACATTTTAGAGGCCCTGTTTCATGATAGAAAGATCAATAGGCTATGGAAAACAGTATAAAGTTGTATGGTTATACAGATTATAAGATTAAATGAATATATCTATAAAATGTAGAAAGGTGAAATAAAACAGTGCACTTTCATTCTTCTCACAGGAATGAATGACAAAATAAACAAAAGTGTCTCACACAGGTGCAAAGTTTGAAAAGTGACAAAGTAGAATGAAAAAAAAATTACTATTACAACACAATGTTTATTCCTACTCTGAAGCTCGGGAAAGTTCCTGATGCTTAGCTGCCTCTGAAAGGGTACTGAGGAAAGGTTAACTGACAATCTGAATAATATTGAGTATGCTCATCATGAAGTGATTTTAAAGGCATGGGGATAAAGTCAAGAAAAAAATCCTCAAAATCCTACATCCTGTGTCAAAATGTCAAAGGAACATGAGCACAATGAATAAAGAAGGTAAATATTCTGCTTGGAAAACAGTGGTGAGATTGTTAGGGAACAGGAAAAGCAAAAGGCTAAAAGTCTGGATGGATAAACCATTTAACAGAGAAAGAAAAATAGACCATCTAAGAGAGTATTTTATTGTTGAACTACTTAAAAATAAGCATAAAAATTATTAAAACTTAATATCCACAACTGTCATGCCATAATTATTACTAATATTTCAAGAATATGTGTGCACATAAATTACCATTGTTAATATCATCTCAAATTATTGCATCTTTTACACTTACTGCAATAAAAAGTAATTTTTTATTTTAAGTGATTGTTAATGATGTCTACATATACAGTCCACAAAATATCATCAACCCAGGTTATAACAGAATAACCTGAAATATATGAAAGAGAAAATTCAGATACTAACTTTTAATTTGATTGGCAGGAATGATTATACTATTTTCAATTCTAAGCCTAAGAAACCAGTGAAGAACTTAGGTGATCACCTGCTTGATGACCATGCACAAGTTCAAGGATGTTTCAAAGAATGGGAAGCAACCATTGGACCTTTAAGGGATCCAAATCTAATATGAACAGAAAGCCAATATATTCGTTTGCTAAACAGTGCAGCCCATGCTTCATTAGGGTATATCGGTATATAGTTATCAAGCCAGAAAGCTGGATATCTCATCAGTTTTCAGTATTATTTACTCATACTAATATTTTGCAATTATCTAAATTATATATGAATCTAATTAAGCCTACTACTGATAGATTAGGATGACCAAATACCTGAAAGTAACTTGTTTCTCTCTCCGTTGCTAGGATACAAAGGAAAGAATTGCATGTAAATTAAAAGGTAATGAGTTGCAACCCTTTCTTGGTGCCAAATTCCATTTCCTGTGGTTGAGACTATCCTGTTGAAGCAATGAAGTACGAAAAGCAGCTTCAACCAATTGGCTGGACCTGCACAGAAGAAACCCCTTGCTGTCCTCATTTCAACTAGCTTAATTAACATAGTAAAACTGTCACCCTGGGGTGGAGTTATATGCCCCTTTTTTAGTCATGCTGTGTATGTGCAAGCATGATTTCCTGAACATACTAATCATACAATTATATAACTAGCTATGTATGTTTATCCATAGCATAAAAGTTAATGCATGATCAATTTAAGCAACAGTAAAACCAGAGCACAAGGAGTGTTTCTGAGTCACTTTAGACAGACCTTGGTTCCTGTCTGCAGATGTAATAAATGTAAGTTCTTCATAATTCCAGTGTTAAAGTTTTTTTTCTCTACATCTCGGGTTATCTCCAAAACCCCAGATCTGGGGCATGAGAAATTGGCAACTCTGCCAATGGTAACCAAAGAATGCTTCCAAGGTGACCTGTGGACAGAATTGTCCACACTGGGGTATCCCTAATTCCAGCAGCTGCTTTGGATTTTCCAGAGGACTGGGGTTACCCACAGCAAAATCCCTTTCCAGCCACTGCTGGAATAAGCTTCACAGGTTTGGACAGAGAGCCATTTAGTTTCCTTTCCTTGGTGGGTAAGTTGATTCTTTTATTTATTATTTCTGTTTTTTTTTTTTTCTTTCTTCTGGCTTACCACAAGTTAGCCTTTGGTTTCAGTTTTGCCATTTCTCTTCAGCTTTGGCTAACTGCAAGATAGCATTTGGTTTACCTTTGCTAAGGTAGTGAAGATTTGGTTATAGTGGAAGAGGCTTCATGTGTTTGAGTCCTGCTCCCTCACTCCCTTAAAGTGGAAGCCCACTGTTTGGCTTTGGTTAACTATGAGTTAGCATTTTGTTTACCTTTGATAAGGTAGCAAAGGTTTGGTTATAATGGGAGAGGCATTGTGGGTTTAAGTCCCACTCCCTCAGTCCCTTAAAGGAGAAGCCTGCTGCCTTTTGTGTCTCTGTTTTCTTTACTCTCTCTCCCTTTTTTTTTTGCTGCCATGGGGTATGACATATTGATACCTGAGTGCTCACCACTAGATGCATCCTGAAAAATTGGTTTAAATTTGGGGGATCTGGGTTACAGAAACATAAATTGATTATTTTGTTTTGTAATAAAGATTGGCCTAGAGGCAGATTAAATAACACAAAGGCTTAGCCAAAACAATAGATCTTTGAAACTTAATACCATATTGCAATTAAACTTGCTTTGTAAATGGCAAGAAAAATGGGCAAAAATTCCCATATTTTCAAATCTTCTTTGAGTTATGGAAAGACAAAGAAACTAAAAAAATGTGAATTAATGCTGTGTGAGTCCCCTTTACCCCATTTAAAGATCTTAAAAGCAGTAAAAATCAAGGATGTGAAATGATAGAAAGCTTGGAAACAACCATATCAAAGAAGTAAATATTATAAGTCAAATTAGTAAACTTTATGTTTCTGTTGTTGTATCTTAAATCGTTTGTGTTTGTCAGTTTGTTCAGTGTATATTTTCATACCTCCAGATAGAAATATTAAAGTAACAAATAAAAATTTTTAAAAGAGCTTTATTCAAATAGTCAAAAATTAAATAAGCACTTATATTACTATACAAAACAGAGAGTCTTTTTATCAAAAAAGATTTTTATACTTTAATCTTATCATGTCCTGAAACTCCAAAACAATTAATGGCCTTTTTGGGGTTGTTGAGGGTACTGGAAATCATTCATCCCAAATTTGAACAAGGAAAAGTTGTGCATTGGATTGGAGGACCCCCAGCAAGCTGCTTTTTTAAAAAAAAGTAAATAAAGAAATAACACAGACTCAAGCAGTAATGGGGGAAGACCCTAACTTATCCTATAAATTGGGTATAACCAGCACCAATATTAGCTTTGGGTGGGTTTGTGGCAAAGACAACATTCTAAAAAAATACTCCCTGCATTTTGGTCCCAATTATGGAAGGGGACCAAATTATAATATAGCTTTTTAGAAGAAACTACTGTGTGCAGCATACCATACCCTGTTGAAAGTAGAAGGTTTAACCCAGTAGTATCCTGTTACTCTGAAAACTATCACCCCTATCCAGGATTGAATTGCAAATATTAGAAACAAGACAGGAACAATGGACTGTTGTGGGCTGCCCTGTGTGGGGGAGAAATCTGTGGAGGGACATCTGAAACACCTGCCAGCGATGACAGGTAACTGTCTATTATAACCTTGCCTATTCCTTTAACACCACTCTCAGGGCTATTGAGGCAGATACACTTGCAAAGAGCTGAAACCATGCTCTTAAGACCTGAGAAGCAGTAGAGAAGCTCCATAGAAAATCATGCATCATGGATATCAGACACTGTAGAGCAGTTCCAGCTGCCTGTTTTTCACTAGCAGCTTGTGGACATCACCCCCAATTTTCCATCGTGCTCACTCTGACAACTGCAACAATTACCTCATCAATTGGGACATATTAGCTGAGCACAGATTCCAGTAGCATGATGGCAAGTGGATTACATCAGTCCCCTCCTGCTCTTCAGAAAAGGCAAAGTATGCTTTCACTGCCATAGACACTGCCACGAAACTCTTGTAACCAGCAAGTTACAATTCACTGCCTAAATAAAGTAAGTGCCTTATATAGGATGCCAGCCCAAATTAACAGCGATAAAGAAATTCCATTTACTGGTCACTTCATTCAGTCTTGGGCTATATATCAAGATATTGTTTGAATTTTCAATCTAACTTATAACTCCACTGGTGCAGGTGTTATAAAAGAGATGAATGGCCTTTTAAAGGAAAAAATAAAAATTGATAAGAGATCTTTACAATGGGCTAAGAAACTTTGATGGACCCTCAATATTGATGACTGTATTTACAAACCTTTTCTTTTGAAATGGAAACTTAGCTGATTATTATAAGGTGCCTAACAGTTACTCCCTGAGAGTCTCCTTGTTGCTAAAATATATACTCTTTCTAAGCCAAACTCATATAAATACATTACCTTCCCCCTAGCATGGGACATGATTCTGAGGGATGAGCCTACCTGGCACTGAGGGATTACTACCAAGCAACAACTAGCATTAAAACTGGAAAAAGACCTTGATCAAAAGGTGGAAAGGGTAAAGAAAAATGAGTTCATATGGCTAAGAGACTTCAAAGCGAGTCAGGAGGTGATTCCAGAGGTTATGCTTATGCATGTCTCAGCAGGATTTCATTGACTGCCAAAGTAAATATTGCCTCAAATAGTGATTCTCCTGAGGCTCTGGACACATCCAGACACTATAGGCAGGGCAGACATCTCAGGAATTAGTGCCCTGATGATGGGCCCTAATTGGGAATTTATGCTCCCCAATATGACAGAGTTGGACTCAGTTGTGATTTTCCTACACATGGCTCTTCTGCCCCTTATATTTGAACCTATAGTTAGTACTAGACTTTATAAATGTATGTCCAAGAGATATAAATCTTTCAGCTGTCCATGTACCATCTGGGTCCTGAATATCAACAGATTTGCAACACATACTCTCCAGTTCATTAGACTCACCCAGGACAAATAAACAGGAGATGATGATAGAAAATGACCGTCCTAAGGAACTGAGAGTCAGTAACTGCAAGCAAGATAGCCCCCATTCATCTGATCAATGGGATCTAAGTCCTCTTCAATCACTAATAGCTAGTGATGTTGAGCATCTTTTCAAGCTCTTTTTAGCCATTTGTATTTCAACTTCAAAAAAGTGTCTATTCAAATAGCTTGCCCATTTTTAAATAGATTTTCTTTTTATTTTTGAGTTGTAGCATTTCTTTATATATGCTGGATATTAGGTTCCTATCAGATATATATTTATCAAATATTTTCTCCCATTGTGTAGGCTGTGTTTTCACTTTTTTTACAAACTCCTTTGAGGTGCAAAAGTTTTTAATTTTGAGGAAATCCCATTTATTTTTCCTTTCATTGCCCTTGTTTGGGTTTAAGTTCATGAAACAACAATTTCCTACTACAAAATCCAATAGATGCTTCCCTACATTATCGTCTAGGGGCTTTTTTGGTTTTTGTTCTTATATTTAAATTTTTTATCCATCTTGAGTTAATTTTTGTATAAGTTGTGAGATGATGATCCTCTCTTATTCTTTTGGATATGGATATTCAGTTCTCCAAGCACCATATGTTGAAGAGGACATTATCTCCCAGTTGAACAGGATTGTTGGCCTTGTCAAATATCAGGTGACTGTAGACGTGAGGATTTATATCAGAACACCTAATTCAGTTCCATTGGTCAGTATGTATATACTTGTGACAATACCATGCAGTTTTGGCCACTGTAAGCTTCAAATATGTTTTAAAGTCAGGTAGTGTGATTCCTTGGATTTCATTATATCTTCGGCTATTGGGGGTCTCTTGGCCTTCCAAATAAATGTCATAGTTAGCTTTTCCAATTCAGCTAAAATGCTGTGGTAAATTTTGTTGAGATTGCATTAAATCTGTATATCATTTTTGGTAGAATAGATATCTTAATGATGTTTGGTTTTCCCATCCATGAACAGGGAATATTCTTCCATTTATTTAAGTCTTCTTTGATTTCCTTTAACATTATTGAGTAGTTTTCTGTGTATAAGTCATTTATGTCTTTAGTTAAATTTATTCCTAGATATTTCATTCTTTTAGTTACTATTGTAAATGGATTTTTTTCTTGATTTCCTCCTCAGATTGCTCATTATTGGTATACAGAAATGCTACTAGTATTTGCACATTAATTTCATAACCTGACACTTTACTGAACTCATTCTTAAGTGCTACATGCTTGTGGTAGATTTCTCAGGGCTTTCCATGTATAGGATTATGTCATCTGCAAATAGTGAAATTTATACTTCTTCCTTTCCAATTTGGATGCCTTTCATACCATTTCTTGCCTAAGTGCTTGAGAAAGTACTTCTAACACAATGTTAAATAAGAGCTGTCAAAGTGGGCATCCTTGTCTTGTTCCAATCTTAGAAGGAAAGCTTTTAGGATTTCACTATTGAATACAATGTTAAGTCTAAGTTTATCATATATACCCTTTATCTTTATCAAGTTGAAGAAGTTTAATTCTATCCCTATCTTTTGAAGTGTTTTTATCAGGAAAGGATCCTGTATTTTGTCAAATGCTTTTTCTGTGTCTATAGAGAAGATCATGATTTTTTTCTTTTTATCTATTTATGTGGTGCATTACATTGATTGATTTCCTTATGTTGAACCATTCTTGCATACCAGGTATGAAACCCACATGGTCATGGTTTATAATTCTTTTAATGTGTTGTTGAATATGATTAACTAGTATTTAGTTGAGGATTTTAGCATCTAGATTCATTAGAGGGATTGATCTATAGTTTTCCTTTTCTGTGGTACCTTTGGCTTTGGTATTAAGGTGATTTTGGCATCATAGAATGAGTTAGTTAATGGTCCACCCACTTGAATTTTGAAAGTGTTTAAGCAGGATTTGTGTTAGTTCTTTCTGCAGTGTTTGGTAGAATTCACTTGTGAAGCCCTCTGGTCCTGGACTCTTCTTATTTGGGAGGTTGTTGATAACTAATTCTATCTTGTTACTTGTGATTAGTCTGTTGAGTTAATCAGTTTCTTCTTTCATCAATGGAGGCTGCTTGTGTGTTTATAAGAATTTATGTACTCTAAATTATCCATCTTGTTCACACATAATTTTTCAAAATATCCTCTCATGATACTCTTTAATTCTGTCAGGTCAGTAGAGATATCCCCTTCCTCTTTTCTTATTTTATGTATTTGTATCTCCTCCCTTTTTTTATTTGTTATTGAAGGTAAGGGTTTGTCAATTTTATTAATCTCTCAAGGAACCAGCTTTTGGTTTTGTTTACTTTTATTAGTACTTTCTTACTTTCCACTTCATTTAGCTTTGCTCTAATCCTTGATATTTCCTTCTTTCTACTTTATTTGGGGTTAGTTTTTGTTCTTTTACTAATTATTCCAAGTGTGCAATTAGGTCTTTTACTTTATTTTATTTTCTTAATAAATATTTTAATTTTTAAAAGATACTTAGATTATATAAATGTTACACAAAAAACATAGGGATTCCCATGTGCCCTGTTCCCTACACCCCCCAAAACCTCCCACATAAACAACATACTTTATTAGTGTGGCACATTCATTGCAATTGATAAACACATTCTGGGACATTGCCATTGAGTATGGACCATAATTCACATTGTAGTTTATACTCTCTCCCAAACAATTCTGCAGGCTATGGGAAGATATATCATGGCCTATATCTGTCATTTCATTGCCATTTAGGACAATTCCCAATTCCTTAAAAAGCCCCAACTTTACACCTGTCTTTCCCTCCCCCTGTCCCCAGAACCTCCAGTGGCCACTGCCTTCACATCAATGCTGTAATTTCTTCCATTGCTAGAATCACAACAAGTCTATAGTAGAATACCAGTAAGTCCATTCTAGTCCATAGTTCATTCTCCAATCCTGAGGATTCTGAGATGGTGATGCCCACTCCACCTCTAAATGAGAGGGGGCTTCGATCCCATACAGCCGATGGATGGGACTCTCTTACTTGCAGTTGTAGGCTCTCTCATTTCCTTGATATTGTGGTTGTCAATCCTCACTTCCTTGTTAGTTGTCCTGGGTGAGTCCAATGAACTGGAGAGTGTGTTGCAACTCCACTGAGGCTCAGGGCCCAGCTGGCACTATCCAGCAAAGCTGGCATTAAAAAATGAGGGAGAGTTCAAAATATTCATAGATAAACAAAAAGTAAGAAAGTATGTCAATAAGAAACCTGCATTTCAGGAAATACTAAAGTGAGTACAGCAGGTCGAAAGGAAGAAAAAAAAAACAGGATAATGAGAGATGTAGGAGAGTGTAAGAATTACTAAAAAGATAAAAAGAGAAAGAAAAACAGCATATGACATACATAAACCTAAAGAAAATATGGCTAATGTAAGGTAATTCCTTAACAGCAATAACATTGAATGTTAATAGATTAAACTCACCAGTCAAGAGATACAGATTGTCAGAATGGATGAGGCAATATGACCCATCTATATGCTGTCTACAAGAAACCCATCTTAAATCCAGGGATGCATGGAGGCTGAATGGTTGGAAAACAATTTTACATCAAAGAATAACGAAAACAGGGCAGGAGTAGCTATACTAATATTGGACAAAATACTTTAAATGCAAAACTATTGTAAGAGACAAAGAAGGACACTGTATATTAATAAAAGGAGTAATCTATCATGAAGAAAGAACAACCATAAACATTTATGCACCTAACAGGGCACCTCAAAATACATGAGGCAAACACTGGAAAAAATAAGTGGAGAAATAGATGTCTCTATAGTTATGGTGGGGGACCTTAATACACCATTATCACTATAAGACAGAACATCTTAATATAGAATCAATAAAAAATCAAAGACTTTGAATAAATCATCAGAGTAACTGGACTTAATAGATATATACAGAACATTACACAAAACACAACGGGATATATATTCTTCTTGAGTGCACATGGATCATTCTCCAAAATACACTACATGCTAGGCCACAGAACAACTCTCAATGAATTAAAAATATTGAAATTATACAAAGCAATTTCTCTGATCACAATAGAATGAATTTGGAAATTAGTAAGGGGCAGAGAACCAGATTAGGCACGAAGAGATGGAAGTTAAACAATACACTCTTAGACAAAAAGTGGGTCAAGGAGGACAGTGCAGAAGATATCAGTAACTACCTTGAAAGGAATGAAAATGACAACACAATGTATTAAAATCTATGGGATGTAGCAAAAGCTGTAGTGATAGGGAAATTCACAGGCATAAATGCCTATATTAAAAAAGGAAGAAGAGCTAAAATCAAAGACTGAACTCCACACCTGTAGGAATTAGAAAAAGAACAACAAATTAACCTCAAAGGAAGTAGAAAGAAAGAAATAACAAATATTAGAGTAGATCTAAATAAAATTTAAAAGAAGAAAGCACTAGAAAACTAAATAAAACCAAAAGCTTGTTCTTCAAGAAAACTAATAAAATTGACAAGTCCTTAGCTAGACTAAAAAAGAAAAAACATGAGAAGATGCAAATACATAAAATAAGAAATGAGGAAGGGGTATCACCTGTGACCCAAAAGAAATAAAGAGTAGCATAAGAGGATTCTTTGAAAAATTATATGCCAGTAAGATAGATAATTTAGAGGAAACACACAAATTCCTAGAAATACAAAAGTACCCTACATTGTCAAAGAAAAAATGCATGAACTCAACAGTCCAATCACAAGTAATGAGATAGAATTATTCATCAAAAATCTCCCAAGTAAGAAGAGCCTAGGACAAGACAGCTTCACATTTGAATTCTAGCAAACAATCTGGGAAGAACTAACACCAATTCTGCTTAAACTCTTCCAAAAAATACAAGTATAACATTGCCTAACTCATTCCATGATGCCAACATCACCCTAATACCAACTCCAAACCAAGATGCCACAGAAAAGGAAAAATATAGACCAATCTCTCTATTCAACCTAGATGCTAAAATACTGAACGAAATACTTGCTTGTCATACTCAACCACATACCAATTGAATTATATATAAAGACCAAGTGTGTTTCATCCCTGGTATGCAAGGATGGTTCCTCATAAGAAAATCAATCAATGTAATATGCCACATAAACTGTTCAAAAGAGAAAAACCATATGATCATCTCTATAGATGCAGAAAAAACATTTGACAAAATAAAGCACCATTTCCTGATAAAAACACTACAAAAAATAAGAATAGAAGGAAATTTCCTCAACATCATGAAGAACATATATGTAAAACACAGAGCTAGCATCATATTCAATGGTGAAATCCTAAAAGTTTTCCCTTTAAGATAAGGAACGAGATAAGGATGCCTGCTTTCCCCACTTCTATTTACCATTTTGTTAGAATTACTTGCTCAAGTACTTAGGCAAGGAAAAGATATAAAAGATATCCAAATTGAAAATGAAGAAGTATAAATTTCACTATTTGCAGATGACATGATCCTATACACAGAAAGCCCTGAAAAATCTAAAACAAAATTTCTAGAGCTTATAAATAAGTTCATTAAAGTCACCGGTTATAAGATCAATATGCAAAAATCAGTAGTATTTCTGTACACCAATAATGAACAAGATGATGTGGAAATCAAGAAAAAAAATTCCATGTACAATAGCAACTAAAAGAATCAAATACCTAGTAATAAATTGAACTAAAGATGTAAATGACTTATATACAGTAAACTACACAACACTGTTAAAGGAAATTTTAAAAAGACTTAAATAAATGGAAAAATATTCCCTATTCATGGATAAGAAGATTTAACATTAAGATGTTTACTCTACCCAAAATGATCTACAGATTTAATGCAATCCCAGTAAAAATTACCATGGCTTTTTTTAACTGAATTGGAAAAATTAACTATGAAGTTTACCTGGAAGGGCAAGAGGCCCTGAATAGTGAAAGACATCTTGAAAAAGAAAAATGAAATAGGAGGAATCACATTACCTAACTTTAAAACATACTACAAGCCTACAGTGGTCAAAACTGCATGGTATTGGGACAAGGATTGACATACTGACCAATGGAACCAAGCTGTGAGTTCTGATATAGAGCCTCACATAAACAATCAACTGATATTTGACAAGGCCAGCAAGCCCATTCAAATAAGAGCGAATGGCCTCTTCAACAAATGATGCTTGGAGAGCTGAATATCCATATCTAAATGAATGAGAGAGGAACAGCATCTCACACCTCATACAAAAATGAACTCAAGATGGATCAAAGATCTAAATATAAGGGCCGGGACCATAAAGAACTTGTAAGATAATGTAGGGAAGCATAAAGAGGATCCTATATTAGGAAATGATTTAATGAACTTTATACTCAAAGCACAAGTGGCAAAAGAAAAAGTAGATAAATGGGACCTCCTCAAAATTAAAAAAATTTGCACCTCAAAGGAGTTTTTCAAGAAAGTGAAAAAGCAGCCTACTCAGAGAGAAAATATTTGATAACCATATATCTGATAGGGGCCTAATATCCTGCATATATAAAGAAATCCTACCCCTCCAAATTAAAAAGACAAACAACCCATTTAAAAAAAAATTAGATAGTGATTTGAATAGACACTTCTCAAAAGAAGAAATAAAAATTACTAAAATCCACATGAAAAATGCTCAACATCACTAGCTATTAGGTGAATACAAATCAAAACTACAGTGAGATACCATCTTACACCAATTAGACTGGCAGTTATTAAAAAAACAGGACTGCAAGTGTTGAAGAGGACATTTAGGTATGGAAACCTCATCTCCTGCTGATGGGATGTAGAGTGGTATAGCCACTGTTGTGGAAAATCTGGTGGTTCCTCAGAAAATTAACTATAGAACTGTCATATGATCCAGCAATCCTACTGCTGGGTAAATGCCCAGAAGAATTGAAAGTAAGATCATGGACAGATATATGCACACCAATGTTCATAGCGGCATTACTCACTATTGCCAAAAGTTGGAATCAATCCAAATCCCCTTCAACAGAGGAATGGATAAAAAACTTGTGGTATATAAATACAATGGACTATTACTCAGCTGTAAGTAGGAATACAGTATTAACACACAGGATAATGAGTGAATCTTGAGGACTTTATGTTGAGTGAAGCAAGCCAGGCACTGAAGGAAAATTTTACATGACCTCACTGATATGAATTAAGGAAGTTGAGCAGACTGAACAGAGCTAGAGTCTGGAAGATTGGTTTGCAGGAAATAGAAATGGAGAAGAAGGTTGTGAGGCAATGCCCATTTGGGCAAAATCTATGATAAGGTGGAAGTGTATACTTGTACAGTGGAGGGGCATGACAGTGGTATAATGATAGTGTTGGGTTGGGCAGTGCTGATTTCTCAGGGGGGTGCAGTGGGAAGGGTGGGTTGGACTGTTCATGGAAATTGGGGGAGGGTTGGGAATGGAGCAGGTAAACACTGGGGATTGGTGGGTACGTGGTTGAAACTACAATGTTAGGAATGCTCTTTTAACAGTAGGGCAAGGTAGGGTTACTGGTGTAGGGTGTTGGATGAGGTGGGCATTTGAGACAGGTTGCACCTAGACCAGACTTCTAAGGAGTGTGTGAGTGTTCATCTTTCCATAGTATGTTATATCAGTGGGTGGAGACCCACATAATGAGCATCAAGTTGGTGGACTCCCATCCTGTGGAGGCCCACTATGTTCTCAAATAGAGGGCCAGGAGCCTCTCAAGAGCATGGGCACTCCTTAATATGGGAGGACAGACCAGTGTGTCAAGCCCTCAGTGTTGTTGCAAGTAACTATGAATCTTGTCCTTCAAAGAGTGAAGCCTGCTGTTTGCCATGGGTCTCAAGGGGATGGGGAGGGAGGAATAGAATAGATGGTACTGGATGCATTTTAGGGGCGATGGAAGTGTTCTACATGTTCTTGCTATGATGGATACAGGCCATATTGAATTACATCAACATTTATAAAAGTATATTGCCCAAAATATATACCATAATATAAACAATTGACCATGGTTGGTAGCTATGTTACAATATTTGTATATCAGTTGTAACAAAGTTATCATCCATATATAACATGCTGTTAATAGGGGAAAGGGGAAAAGGGGGAGGATGTTGGGAATATGGGAGTCCCATGTATTCTGTACATGATTTTTTTTTAAAATAAGACTTCTTTGGAGACAAAATGAAAAAAGTAAGAACTGGGGCAAGAAACAGAAAAATTGTCACTTTACATATAGGACAATAAATCTTACAGTGATGAAAGGCAAATTTGTCAAAAAATTTTTAATTTTTTTTCATTATTTTTATTACCCCAAATTTTTATTTATTTTTATATTAATTTTTTTAATTTTATTTTATTTCTTATTTTTAAAATTATCATTATTAATTCATTTTCTTATTAATTGTATTTGGTTATTTTATTGGCTTCGTTTTTGAAGAAATTTTGGATCGCAGGTCAGTTACAACTGTGGCAGGGGAGGATCATTGGTGCAGTTTGTCAGTGATAGGGGTTACATGGGAGGAAACTCACCTGGGCATACATATAAGGCATATAATTGTGTTCAAATGTTCATGGGGCATCATTATGGTAGGCAGAAATTCACACAATAACCAAGGAATATCAAATTTCCATTCAGGGGAGCTCTGTCACATTCTCTAATGTATCAGAAAGCATCCCCTGAGTACAGAGGCAATGACTAGTGAAGGAGGATCGTCTATTGACAGGCCCTTGATATTGATGACTGTGCTCATGAACCTTTACTCTTGAAATTGAAACTTACCATAGTATTATAGGTGCCTAAGCATTATCTCCTGAGAACCTCCTTTTTGTTCAAATCTGGCCTCTCTCTAAGCTGAACTCAACATATAAATATATTACCTTCCCCCCAGTGTGGGACATGACTCCTGGGGAAGAACTTTCCTGGCACTGAGGGATTAGTACCAAGCTTTCAGTAGCAATGCAACTGGAAAAAGAACTTGACCAAAAGGGAGAAAACATAGACAATTGTTTATATGGCTAAGAGACTTGAAAGTGAGTTGGGAAGTCATTCCAGAGGTTACACTTTTGCACATCTCAGCCAGATCTCACTGACTGCCAAAGTAGATATTACCCCAAATAATGGGGCTTCTGAGGCCTCTGGAGACAACCAGGCATGATAGTCAGGGCAAATAACTCAAGAGTTTGGTGCTTTGCCAGTGGGCCCTACTTTTGAATCTCTGCTCCCCAGCATGACAGAGTTGGACTCATTTGTGTTTTCCCTACACATGGCTATTCTGTCCTTCTATTTGAACCTCTAGTTAGCATTAGAATTGTATGTGTGCGTTCAAGAGTCTTAAATCTGTGCGCCGTTCCTGTGCCAGCTAGGCTCTGAATCTCAACGGAGTTGCTACACCTACTCTCCAGTTCATTAGTCTTACCCACGATGACTAACCGGGAAGTGATGATTGACAGCTTCCATACCAAGAAACCAAGAGAGTCTATAACTGCAAGCAAGAGAGCCCCATCCATCAGTCCCATAGGATTTTAGCCCCCTCTCAGTTAGAGGTGGAGTGGACATCACCATCCCAGAATCCTCAGGATTGGGGAATGAACAATGGCATAAAGTAGACTTACTGGTATTCTACTACATATTTATTGTGATTCTAGCTATGGAAGTAATTATATCCTTGATGTGGAGGCAGTGGCCACTGGAGGTTCTGAGGACAGGCAGAGGGAAAACAGGTGTAATATGGGGGCATTTTAGGGACTGGAAATTGTCCTGAATGACTTTGCAATGACAGATGCAGGCCATTATATATCTTGCCCTAACCTTCAGAATTGGGTAGAAGAAAATGTACACTACAATGTAAACTTTAATCCATGCTTGGTGGCAATGCTCCAAAATGTTTTAATCATTTGCAATGAATGTACCTCACAAATGAAGGATGTTGATGTGGGAAAATATGGGAGGTGTGGAGAATGGGGCATATGGGAATCCCCTATATTTTTTATGTGACATTGGTGTAATCTAAGTATCATTTTAAAAATATGTTTTTTTAAAAAGGAGTTCACTAAAGCCTCCCATAATTTTCCAGGGTCTCAACTGTAATCGTCCAAACAGAATTTTCTTGTTCTTCCAAGTCTACTAGCTAGGTCATGATACAACCAGGAAAGCAAATCCTCTTACCAGGTAGAATTGCAGCCATTCAGTTTCCCTCAGCCTACTACCAAAAGAAAATTGCTGTCAGTGGGTTACTACATTTTCTGTTGTAGCTGCCCCTCTCAATGACATAACTAAAATGTCATTCCTGAACTCTTCTTGAAGTTACTTGCAGTATTCACCTCAACAAATTCATGGCTACTCTGACAGTTTGAATTTCTATTATGAATCTCAAAAAGAAAAAGATTATGTTTTTTAACAAACCCATTCCTGTGGATGTGAGATCCTATTGATAGGACTTTGTCAATGAGCGATAAGCCAGTTTGAATCTCCACTCTCTAGCTGGGTCTGATATAAATGGAGACAGAAAGAGGAGACACATACACAGAGATAAAGGAAGCTACCATTTTGATCAGGCTATATGAGAGAAAGGATCCAAGGTTGCCCACAGTTGAGCTCAAGGAGAGAAGTCCCTAGAAGCTCAAGGAGCCAAGGCCTGAGAAAATGTGCCTCATCAGCCACAGCTGAGTTCAAGGAGAAAGTAGCTAGAGACAGGCAGACTAATGTCTTGCCTGATTGTCACATGGCAGGCAGCTAGGATCAAGATTAGCTAACCTTGGTGAGAAAGCATCTCTGATGGTGCTGTGATTTGGAAATTTTATGACCTCAGAACTGTAAACTTTTACCCTAAATAAAATCCTCATTATGAAAACCATCCTATTGCTGGTACTTTGCATTGGCAGCCTTTTTTAAAGCTATGACAGCTATTAAACAGAATGCTTATATAACTGGATTTACAAGTTAGAAGAATTTTTCACTCTCTTTTTACATAAGTGGGATGTCCAAAACCTTGTATTTCAGCTCATAAGTATAAGGACAGTCATAGACCCATTGGCTATCACAGTTTCTTTTTACACGATTGACTAAAATATATAGTTGCAATGGCAAAGTTAGTGAAAGTTACCTATATTTTAACTCCCAACTAATGGAACCCAGTCTGTTGAGGCTCTCTTCCTTTCTGAAAACATTCAACTTTTTTTTTTCCAAAATCACTTCCTATTAAATGCTAATTCTATCACCAGCTCATATAACCATCTGTAAGTATCATTTCCTTA
>JAQZBX010049487.1:0-19915 GCA_029593785.1 Cabassous unicinctus
CCCCCCCCCCCAATGTGTTTTTAATCCTACCTTTTGTATCTTTCATTCCCATAAACTCAGTTATTTTTCTGTTCAGGTTTTCAAATTCTTCTTTGTACTTGCCCGGTGTCTTCTTGATGTCCTTTATCTCTTTAGCCATATTGTCTTTCAACCCATTGATTTGATTTAGGACATTTGTATGAACCTTGGTTAGTTGTCTCAAATCCTTTGTCTCATCTAGGGCTTTGGTATATTCCTTTGCTTGAATCATAGCTTCCTTTTTCTTAGTATGGCTTATAATTGTTTGCTGATGTCTAGGCATCTGATTTTGATGGTGAGTTTGCTCTGATCACAATTTCTTTCTCTTGTTTAGAGATTTAGTGGTGGAAGGCTGTATGTTACTGCTGTTCTTTGATCCTTGGTTCAACCCATTCTAGCTCCTTAGGATTTGCCCTGTTTAGTTTCTCATTTCTGGGCTATGGACGCAGTAATGGGTTGCTGAACTGCTTCCAAGGGCCTTGGAGAGGGAGGCTGTAAAGGACCCCCAAAGCCTTTCTTATTTATTCACTTTTATTTTCCTTGCGTGTACTTCCTTGGTGTGCCAGAATGTGGCACTCTTCAGCAGATCTCTCAGCTCAAACCCTTAACCCCAACCAGAACAATGTGACAGAGGATCCTGCCTCATTGCTATCCAGAGCCTCACAAATCAAACATTCACAGGTGCCATTCTCCTCCCTTTGCCGGCAGCCACTTCCCTTTCCCAGGGTAAGAAATAACCCCATTCCCTTCTGCAACCTCAACAACCAGTCCCAGTCCATAGGGAGGGTGTTTGAGAGGGTTGGATCTCTTTAGTCCCCTGCCAGGTCCCAGGGTAAGCAATAGTTTGGTCCCACATGGTCTGGAAGGGCTCGTGGGATACAGCAAACCAAATTTGTTAGCCAAAAGCTGAATCAGACTTAGGTTGCATCCCTCTCTCCCCCTTTTCCTGGGGAATTGGGCCCCTGTAGCCCCCTCTGTCCATAGCCACAAGCCAGAGGCCAGAGAATTCAAAACTGTCTGCTTTGAGGATGTGGGGATGGACATTGGCACCTGTGGCTGTTACGTTTACTCATGGAGTTTTCCTATTTAGATTCTCTTTCTTTTTCTTTGCCCCTCTCTCTTCTGTGTAGTATCCAGCCTTCCCCTGGTGTCCTAAGCCCTAAAACATTTTTTTTCAGGCTGTTTCTCCCTGTCTTGTAGCTAATCTGGGAGAGAAGTGAGTCTTGTGTCTCTCTAATCCACCACCCTGTACTACATCTTAATACCATGAAAATCACTCCCCAATTCCTAATATACTGTTGTCTAGTTCATCTTTTAACCAAAGATCTCTACATTGTTGTATACAACACCAGCTCAACTTTTTCTTTTTTTAAAGGGGCACCTTGTTTCCAATTTGCTAGTGTACCTTGTATATCTATCTACCTCAGGAACCTTATGGAAGAAGAATGTTTGACCAATGTGGGATCCAGGCATTCCTCTTTCTCTACCCATGGTATCACCAAAACTTCACCCCAATGCCTAATAATTCTCTTCTCCTTTTTGGAGGTGAAAATTAGAAACAATATTCTAGTGACAGTAAGGTAGGGAAAATATTGCCCAATTACACACAAGGTCCACCAAACAAATTCAGTTGTGGTAGAATAAAATTATGCTTTAAGAAAACCACTCTCTTTATAAGTTGCCCCTCACAAGCAACATGAAAACTGGGTTATTTATAGCACTCTTTCTATGGAATAGTAGGAAACACAGAAACCCATGTGCCCAAAGTTACCTGACACATTTTCAACAAGATCAGCAGAAACAGTGGTACCATGGTGCATCCTATTAAGACACCCAGACCCTCAGTGCAACCACAGCCTCTTATAATAAATAGGGACTTTGTAGGCCATGTAATTTAACTACCTCCTGTAGAGGAATATTGCTCACAGCCTCCTTGAGATCTGGTCACCAGCCTCTACTCTTCCCACAACAAGACATTTCTGAGCTTGGAAACATCCTTCACTGTGATCTGCATTATGTAAATTCCTCTGTAATTTGTCCTATGCAGCAACAAATAATAAGTCTAGGTCAACTTACATTTTTTACCACCTTGAGTTTTTAGATTAATTACCATGCCTTTCTTGACCTACTACCCTGACTCACTATCAAGCCTTCTCTTCAGAAAATTAAACTTCTCAATTTAACTGAACTTTTCTCATAGGACATTGTTTCCAGACCTCATGCCCTTTTGCTCACTGGCCTCTGGATGTGCTCCAGTGTGTCAAGGCTCAAGTGGTGTACCACAAAGAAACACTATTCCAGATAGGATGGGGTCATCAAAAAGTAGAATATGATCTTCCCTTTGATGTTATGAGTTTTAGTGCCTCTTTATTGCAGCCCTTGATTGTGCTAAAATATTGGCAGCTACATCACATATATCTGCAAGGACTTGGCCTTAAAGAGGGAATTTAGGAAAATGACAGACCAGGTCATTGACTCCTTCCTTCACTGACTCTAAATGCTTTTCTGGTTCTAAAAGTCAGGTTTTAAATCCTCATGTATGGACAGATCCCATTACCCCTTCTTGAGAAACATATTGTAGCTACTGAGTGTGGGGATCCAGCTGCAGCAACAGTTCAAGACTGTTGAAGGTGCTTTGCAAGAAGCAAAGCAAGTAAGCATTAACAGGAACTTCTGGCAGCATCTCATTGACATTGAGTTGTTAAGGGTGTTTCATTCCCATCCGGCCACTCAGGGAGTTTAAGAAACTTGCCCAAGATGCTAGAGCTATTCAGTAGTAGGGTCAAATAACTTTCTCTAAGTAGTGTTCTTGTCCACTAATCTATACTCTCTAACCTGCTAGTTTAGTATTTCTCAAATTATGATCCAAGAACCATTACATCAGGGAAGCGGGTGTGGCTCAGTGGATAGAGCCTCCGTTTACCATATGGGAGGCCTGAGTTCGCGTCCCGAGGCCTCCTTGTGAGGGCACACCGGCCTGAGCGGTGCGGTGGGCTGATGCAGCAACCTCACGGCAGGAAGCGGGTGTGGCGCAATGGATAGAGCACCCGTTTACCAGATGAGAGGCCCTGGGTTCGCTTCCCGGCGCCTCCTTGTGAGGGCAGGCCGGCTCGCGCGGCACCGCGGGCTGATGCAGCAAGACCTCACAGCAAGGGGGAGATAAGCAGACACAGAGAAGACACGCAGCGAATGGACACAGCAGCACAAGCAGCAAGGGGGGGGATAAATAAAATAAAATAAATTACATCAGAACCATAAAAATATAGGTTTTTGGATGACACACCAGCCTTATTAAATCAGATTCTCTAATGGGGCCCTGAAATCATCTTTTTTTCACCAATCCCCAAAGTGCCTCATAAGTTACCAGTGTTTGGGAACTAATATCTTAGGTAATTACAGATAAACCATTCTCGACCTAAGAAAATAAGAGGATAACAAAGACCAGAGAGCTCTTTAGGAAGGTACCCCAAACTCCCAAGAGTATAAATAAAAATTTCTTCTCTCTAGTCTTTAAATTTGCTAGGATGCAAAGGAACACATCCCACAGAACACCTAACATGGTTCGCAACAGTTTTCACAATACCCTGTATTTTTTGTTTGGTGGGAAAAGTATTGATAAAAGCTGGTTGGCCCCAAGGGCTAAAGATAAGATCAAAAGATTTGAATAATTGCTAGCCACTGCTCTACTGCCAAACAATATTGAGCTACCAACACCTCAGATATCCCTATGATTCAGTGAACTGAAATGGAATAGAGTTTAAGAAGCAAGATGAGGCTCAAGAAGTAAATAGGAACCAATCAAAAAGGACTTTGATATCTTTGATAATCTTTATATTCTTTGAGATAGAGTTGTGATAGACTGGTTAATTGTTCTCCAACCTTCTTTCCTTTCCTCCTGGGTAAGAGAGTACAGCTGGACTGTATTTCCCAGCCTCCCTTAGTTAGATGTGGTCATGTGACTGGATTCAGACCAATGAGCTATGGGTGGAGATTTCATACTCTACTTCCAGGCCTGGGCCATAGAAACCCTCACACTACCCTTAGGGTTCTCTCTCTCCCCATTCACCAACAAGAAGCAAAGGAATCCAGGGCACTCAAAGATAGTAGAGGCAAAAGAAGGAAGGAGCCTGGTTTCCTGACTTGGAGAAAGCTGCCCACCAAACACCCATATACACTATTGCATGAGCAAGAAAAAAATGTATTCTGTTAGGAAATTGAAATTTGGAGATTTATTCTACTTCAATAGCTATCATTATATTAACTAATATAGGAATTATTAAAGGACTTAAGGTGACAGAATTTCTTTGTACAGAAAGGACACTTTGATGTCACACTATTTGATAAAATATAGATGCAAAAGCAACATGAATTGTTTGAAAGGAATATTCTGTGCTTAAAAGAAAAAAATAACATAAGAACAAGGATACCAATAATCATACATATCAGAATGACTTCTGTGGGTCATTCAATTCAGTAACCTGCCTGTGGACAGATGAATATCTATCAATCATTCTAATAAAAATATTGCTTCAATATCTTTAAAGAACTCCAACAATTATACTACTTCCCATAGTATTCTAGAATTGTCTTCTGGCTCAAGATATTTTTCTTTAAGAATAAATATAGTTTTACTGCATTCAAAGATATTCTCTAAACAACTGGTATGGCAGTCTGTTTAGTTTCCCCCCACCACTCTTCCCTTCTTCCAAGCGATCATGATTTTTGCAGGGCACATGGCCAACCAGTCAGAGACTCTTATTTTCCAGACTTCCTAACAGTTAGGTATAACCAGATGACTAATTCTCTCTGATAGAATGTAAATGGACATGATGAATGTACCAACTCCAGCCAAGCAGGGCATTGGTGAGGGTCATTGATAGTGCCGTGCTTTTTCACAGGTCATGGCAACCAGGTGCACTCAATAAAGGTGCAATTACTTTCTATCCCATATTATCGCTGTTATGAACTCAAAACAATATGTTTAATATGATACTATTTTCTGAGTGGGAAAAAATGGAAGTAAAGGATAAGGAATTGGCTTTTCTGATTCATAGTACCCTATTTTATGGTTCCCATCTTAGTACTCACTTCCCAGATTCACACTATCCTTCTAGGACACAGAGACACATTTTTAAAGCAGCCATCATTTTCTCCTCTTTCTTAATTTTAAAAATGGAATTCATCCTCAAAGCTTACAAAGTCAACCAGTATAATTTTTTTTAATTAGAAAAATTACAGGTAAGCACAAAGAAGAAAATGCAAAATTCTCATAATTCCATCCACAGAGATAACTACATCATCGCAATCTCTTTATTAACATACACCTACACCTGTTTTGTTTTTATAAAGATAAGATCATTAGTATGTGGAGTTAGGTAACTTGTTTTTTATAGCCCCTTTAATTTTTTTTTAAACAGCTTTATTGAGAAATAACTCACATAACATAAAATTCACCCTTTTAAAGTATACAATTCAGTGGTTTTTAGTATATGCAGAATTTTACAACCATAAAATTCAAGACATTTTCATCACCCCAATAAGAAATTCAATCTCTATTAGCAGTCATTCCCCATTCCCTTCTACCCCTTGGCAACTATGAATCTGCTTTCTGCCTCTATGTATCTGCCTATTCTAGACATTTCATATAAATGGAATCATCTTGTACATGGCCTTCTCTGAGATCTTTCATTTAGAATAATGTTTTCAAGGTTTATTAATGTTGCAATATACATCTGTACTTCATTTCTTTTTTGTGGATGAATAATATTCAATTATACAGATATACCACATTATGTTTATCCATTCATCAGTTGATAGACATTTGAGTTGATACCTTGTTTTGTTTTTTTTACTTATCAAATTTTTCATTAACAGGCAAATGATAAACTTTAAAATCATGTTTAATGCCTGAAAAGAATTCCACTGAATAAAAAGAACCATTCTGGCTCATCTGTCCCTTCTATTTAAACCTACACTTGGTGCTGGATTTTGTACGTGTACATCCAGAGACTCGAGTCTTTGGACTGTCCATGTGCCAGCTGTGCCCTGAGCCTCAGCGGAGTTGCAACACCTACTCTACAGTTCATTGGACTCACCCAGGACAACTGGTGGGGAGATGATGGACAACGGCCATCCCAGGGAACGGAGAGAGTCTGCAGCTGCAGGCAAAATAGTCCTATCCAGCTTCCCCGTGGGATATAAGCCCCCTCTCAATGGGAGGTAGAGTGGACGTCATCATCCCAGAATCCTCGGGATTGGGGGAAGAGCTATGGACTAGAGTGGACTTACTGGTATTCTACTATAGTCACATTATGATTCTAGCAATGGAAGAAATTACAACATTGATGTGGAGCCAGTGGGCACTGGTGGCTCTGGGGGCAGGAAGAGGGAAAAACAGTTGTAATACGGGGGCTTTTTCGGGACTTGGGAATCGTCCTGAGTGACTTTGAAACAAAAGATATAGGCCATTTTATATCATCACATACCATGCAGAACTATGTGGGAGAGAGTGTAGACTACAATGTGAACTATGGTCCATGCTGAATGGCAAAGCCCCAGGATGCGTTTATCAATTGTAATGAATGTGCCACAATAATGAAGGATGTTCATGTGGTAGCGTGTGGGAGGTGTGGGGAGTGGGGCATATGGGAATCCCTATATCTTTTGTGTAACATTTATGTAATCTAAGTATCTTTAATAAAATAAAATAAAATAAAATGATAAAAAAGAACCATTCCATTGAATGTGATGCACTATATTACTTAACCCAACCCTCTTTTTACAAACTATCTTGCAATAAATATCCCTACAGTATAGCAAATCTTAGCAATTCTGTCTCACTTTAAGTTAGAGTTGGGCAACCTGAATAGGATCAACCCTTCCCTAAATGCTATTGCATGCTTAAGGGCAGTGGGGGGCAGAGGGCACAGATACATAGGTACAACTATTTGGGGGGGAAGCGAGGCAGAGGGATGAGAGGGGGAAACCACTTTCTTAAGCATTCTGCCATCAGGGAAAGCAGATCCAGGAACATGCCCCTGAAAATGTCTGTTCTCTTTCTAAATACAATGATTTGCCTGACCAAGGGCAGATGTGGCTTAAGCCCCCGTCAGACCTGAAGCAGCCTGAGGCAGTACTCTCTCAACCCTAAAAGACTGAATATAAATCATGCTTGTTGGCAATTTCTGCTGACGTGCTGCCTGACACATGGCTAAAAGCCTTTCTCAGAGCTGAGAATAAATTCCAAGACAGCAATGACAGCTATAACAATGATGCCACATGTTAAAGTGTTTAAAAGCCCTTAACAGAAGTAGTCATCCAACACAACATCCTTTACTTAGATCCTGCACACTGGAAGACAATGGCGGGGGCGGGGGGAGTGCTATGCTGAAGAAAGTTAGAATAAAGATGGCTCTTCAAAAGACCAAAGGAATGAGTTTTGTAGGCAATATTTGGATGAAGTAGCCCCTGTTCACCAATCTCACCTCCCCAAGTCCAAAGGGACGAAGTTCCTTTTAGGCATTTCAGCTGTGAGCAGATGTCTACTGTGTAAAGAAGAAAATGAGACAAAGGGGGCTACAGCGTGGCTTGAAAGGAGCATTATAAACACAAGTCACGAGGCCTCCAAAAGACCTCAGGGCTTTCATTTGCAATCTGGCTTATTCCACATGATTTGTTTCTAAAGGACTCAGGTTTGTTCTAGGATAAGGTGGCAGGAGGTGGTTAGGGGGACGTTGTGTCCTGGTGATCAGCTGCTGTGGAGCATCTATATGGGAACTCGGGCTCCACAAGGGTTTCTGAGGTTCAAGGGTTTTGCTTTAAAAGCAAAGCCACAAAAGGGGGAAATTTTGCCAGCCTCTTTGAAGGGGTAAAAGCCATCCCTTTCTAGCGGTTCGCCTTTGCAAGATTATGCCACAGACTACGTTTTTAACCAATAAAACTGTAAGCATGTACATGTGTGTGTATGTGTATTTGCAGAGAAAGTTGTTTTGCAAAGGGAACATGCCTTGAGACTTACAAGAAGACTTGGCAACATGGAGCAAACTGAGAGACCTTCTTGAGTCAAAAAGAAAATAAAAATTTAAAATTCCCTGGTGGTTGCTGGCTCACAGATACACTGCAAAATGTCCTGGGATGGGGACCATCTGGACAAAAATATTCCCACCCCACCAAACAAACTGTGAGTTAGAAAACAGGAAAAACACACCCCCACACAAAAAGCCAAGCCAAGAAGCCAAATGATTGAAGGGTGGCTCCTTTGTACAATGCCGGGAGGAAGTGCTGCTGCCTCCACATCTCAGAAGGCAGGGGGTGCTCGGAGGCCTGGAGGAACATCCCCACAGAATGTCCCAGGACAGGGGAAGAGCTCGGGTCCCACTAAAAGTGGGGCTGTAGAAGACTGCCTGGCCACAGGAAACTGGGAAACTCATTTTCACAGCCATTTTCCATGCGCTGTCCAAGCTCTCAGAAGCTTTCCAAAAGAAAGACGATTTCCTGGTTGAGTTTAAATAATAGAATGGCCATTTCCTGGGATACATTAGTCCGTTTAAAGTCTTATGACGACTAAAGGAGTGAAAGATTTCATCTGCTAAATCAGATGGGCACTCGAGTTATCAAACATAAATAAACACACACACAAGATAGTCACAAACAGACAAGGACCTTTCACGGACATGGGTACTATCTGCCAATCTAACCGAGGTCTTTTAGTTGACTATTGTTTACAGTAACACTTTAAAACTTCTGCTGCTGGACTAGTATCTTTGAATGTATAAGTTAGTTCAAAAAATAGCCATAGCCATGAGTGTGCCACAGAAGAAAACTGAAATGTGTGTCATGTGATATCATTATTGCTTTCATGATTTTGGCTTTCCAAATGCAGTAAAGTGTCAGGCTTTCCATTCTTTCCACAGGAAAATTACCAGTGAGTTTATTTGGAGTGGAGTCTAAAAACATTGTTTTCCGAGCAGAATGGTTAGGGTATGCTTCTGTCTCATCTCATAGCTGAATATCCCAATCATAAATCACTTCAACATCTATTTCTTCTTATTATATCATTAACTCTGGTCAGAGTTTCTTCGGCCATTCAACAGCCTCTCTTTAAGAAGGCTGTTGGTTGTAGACTTCTACTTTTCCAAAACAGCTATTGACAACTTGTGGTCCATTGCTCTACACTGGTCCGAGAAGACTTGGCAAGTGGTCCAAAGTGCCCTCCTTAAATAGAGGTGAAGTAAAAGGAAAGTTCACTGCTGCCTGTCGAACAAAATAGCTATGCAAAGACACGCTGGGAATCACTAATTCAGACCACAAGATAGTCTCCAGCAATTATCAGAGCTTGAAAAACTAAAATCAATCTGTGGCCAGACCAGAAACATTGTGGTCCTGGTTGCTAAGCACCCACTTTCTAGTCAGAAGTTTTATATCTCCATCCAGCCTCCATTGTTTTGCAACTTTTCTAAAATGCTTATTTTTGTGTATCTCACTGTCTTCACCTCTGAAATACAAAATAAAAAGATATAAGCACTTTAAGCTTAGAGTATTTTGAAAAAAGAAAATATATTTAAGGAAGGGAGTCATGTAGTAGTTGCCTCTCTCCTCCCCTTCTTCTTTCCTCTCCTCCCCTCCCCTCCTCTCCCCTCCCTTCAAGGGTAAAAGATCCTGATTCTTGCTCTACCTCCCTCTTCAAATACTACTTCCCTTTGTCAGCCACAGAGCCTGTTCCACTGTGCCCTGGGAATTCACAGACAGTCTGAAAACCATCAGATATGGTAGAAAGACCATTCGCTGGGTGTCAGGAGATCCAGATTCCCACTTAGCAATGGAAACCAGGCCAGGCCACGTCAGTAACCAGAAGGACCAAGATGGGTTAGGTGCTCAAGGGCAGTCGCAGTAGGAGGAAAAGAACAAGTATCCTTAAGTGGGTGGAAGAAAGAGTAAGGGGAATCTGGCAATACGTCAAACTGGTGCTGAAGGGAGGTAGCATAACTCCCAGGCTTCAATACAGAGTGTCTTCTCTTACAACTGGCTCTGATATCAGGATTCTAATTGGGTTCCATTACTTGTAAAAATATCAAAATAGGTGATCTCTAAATTCTCTTTCAATCACAAAGTTCTATACTTAGGTTCTAACTCAGTTGTAGTTCATCTAACTTTTCTTTGGAGAAAATATTTTCTGGGTGGTTATAGAATATAACCAATTTCTTTATCTGCCAGCTGTTAAATGAGTGTTATTGGTATTTTCCAATAGTCTCTCCCTCATTATACTGAGATCCCATAATAAAGATATAGGAAAAAAGGTCACCCTGGCAGTTCAGTAAGGTATTAGTTAATGCAACTTTATTCTTTTAAGATGATTATGACAGTCATGTATATGAGCTAGAATTACTTTACCAAGTTGACTTTATGAGTTTCACCCAATCCATCTCTTTCAGCCCCAATACTAATCCCAGCATACACATTTTAGAAACTCACCTTTTTCACACCAAGTATCAGTGGACAGTTTATATAAAAGTTACATGTTGAAGAAGTGATAGAACTACATTAAATAAGTTCCTGAAAAGGAGAAAAAAATTAATCCCAAAATAAACCACCTTTACTCTTCATTTTTGCATATTACCTTCTAGCTCTTGCATATACTTTACATAACTATTATCATGGTGCCCCTATTAACTGGCAATATGATTTTCTTAAAACATTTTATTTTTATTTTTATTTATTTTACTTCTCACACACAAACATACCCCATTGCTTGCGCTTGCTGTCTGCTCTCTGTGTCTGTTTGCTGTGTGCTCGTCTTCTTTTTAGGAGGCACTGGGAACCATACCTGGAAACTCCCATGTGGGAGGGAGGTGCCCAATGGCTTGAGCCACCTCTGCTCCTGGCAATATGATTTTCCAATTATTTTGTAAACAGTTTGTAAGTTTCTAAGTATTCTTCCCAGTTATAATTAATAAAGCTCCATAACATTCCATTGTTCAGCACATTGATGTTTGTTAACCTTTGCCTGTTAGTGTGTTAATCATGGACCAAGCCTCAAGAAAAGCCAGAAGTCCTAGCCCTGCTTTGTGGCAGCCTATCTCTGAACCACCAAAATACCTGGCTTTTCTTCCATTACCACTGGTACAAGAGCCAGCAGAGTACAGAGACCCACCTGATATACTTAAGGTAGGAAAATGTATGTGGCAAGAGGGCTGCAAAATGCATACCATACTTGGATTCTTCAGCCTACCCTGGCCTCCAAATACAAAGAAAATGCGAAGTGTTCACCTATACAATCCTGTCAGATATTGAGCAAGGCTCTTGGCTCTAGACATTGCCATGTCTATGTCATTCTTGGTTATTCCCAGCCTTGCTTTCCAGGAAAATCTAAGTCAGAATTTTCTATAGAAGTGAAAAATGGGAAGTAAATCCTTCTATTAAAAGTCTTTAAGTTGCAGATGAACTCGTAAGTTTTTGGAGTTGGAAATTGTTAAGGAAGTGTCCATAGATAGGGTAGGAAATATGTCCTCAATTAGAAAAATATATCTCTGCTGCTTGACATTCTGTGAACACTTGGGATATTTTGAACAATGCTTTTGTCATCTTCCAAAACATCAGGCAACTCCAGGTCTTCAGTCATGTATTTCAAAACAGATAGGCCCTGACTTTTTCTTCAACCACATTTGGCTTTGAGATGCAGTGGGTAGTTATTTTGATTATGTTCCACATATGTTCAGAGGGTTTTGTCAACGGGAACCTAAAAATGTCACTTCTTAAAACATTCCTTTTGCTCCCCTCTTAATGTTACTCCTTGTCATTCTTGCTCTAAAGCATGCTAAATAATTCCAACCTTCCAATGCTGTTTGCACCTTTCAAATGCTCGTAGCGGGTACATGGGGCTGTATAAATACTAACGAGGAAATCAGTCTCTGAAAAGTGCTAAATAATCACATTGTTGGAGCTATAACAGCAATACAAAGCACTTTCATTTTCACAAGTACATTTTGAATGTAATAAAATAAAGAGTGTTAGTTAAACAGAGACATTTGCACCATGGGAGGTTGTAGAACTCTTCAAAGGTAACATTGATAGAGGCTAACATATGAAAGGGGCTGTTAGGAACAGATTATTATAATTATTATTATTTTAAGTGAAAATATACTTACTGTGTTCAAAAGGAATAGGACTACACTTTCAGTCTTACGAAAGGTCCTCAGGTTTTTGATTTTTCAAAAATACAAATTTGCATGTGATTAGTTTATATTATTCAATGAAAGTTTAAATGGTTCCAGCATTCCCCATCTTCTTACCTGTTTCTCTAAAACCTTCCAAGTTCAGTTTTTTCAAGTTGATAAAGTCCAACCAGGAAAAGCAATTTAAATTAACCTTGATTCTCAGCAGCCACACTCACACAAAGAATAATGGCTGCTTTCTTTGGCTACCAAGAGAGGTCACTTGTCATTAAGGGGATGGAATCCTACTCTTAGTTTCCACCTAAGAAACCTATTTTTGGGACTTTGAAGAAGGAACTCCATTGCAATCATCAACATCAACCACCAGGAAGCATTTTGTGCCAAAAATACAGATACCTTAGGCCGCCTTCTCCCACACCCCTTCCAAAAAAATGTTTCAAAACTACACTTTGAGAAACCCTAATATTTCTGAGAATCTTACTGACTGGTGCAGTCATAACAAAAGAGATACATGTGGTCAAAGCAGTACTTAACTTTCAGGAATTGCCCTCAAAGCATTTGAAAATTCCTTTCTAGTTTTACTTTCTTCTGTCCCTTTATGTAAGAAAATTTTAAAGATGTACTGGATCCCTTTGCTACCTCGGACCACCATGGCTGGGTCTCAGTGAACAGTATCTCACTAAAAAATTCTGCTTGCCAAAGTCATAGATTACTAGAAAGGCAGGAAACGACATGTAAAGACCAACCATTGCCTCTTCTTGCTCTGCAACCCTGGTACTTCTTAGGCTGTAATGATAATGCTGTCTTGAGTGCCCAAAGCTCTGACTTAATTTAAAAAAAATACTCCCTCAAAAACTAGCCACAGTTCTGGTCCTCATGGAGCTTACATGCACAACTATTACTCTAACTCATAGATGATACATTGACTGATGTTGGCTGACAAGCACCTAATCCTCTTTCCTTTTGTTTGTAGCTCCTCCACCCTAATTTTAAACAATTTCAGTTTAAGCAAACATCTCACCAGACCCTAAGGAAGCAGCAGAGCATGTTGGCCTAAAGCAGACAGCAACTCAAATTGCACCTCTGCCACATCTTAGCTGTTTGCTGTGCAGCAACTACTTAAACCTCCCTAAGTCTCAGTGTCCTCATTCATAAATTTAGGATAATAATTGTGGTTATGGAATTATTGTCAGGATTTAATAAAATGCTTGTGAGGTAGCTAGTTCAGGACTTGGCACAAAATAAACAAACAAACAAAAATGTCCATTGCTTCTTGTTACCTTTGTTTTTATTTTATTTCTTCTCTTGTTCAGTGATGGCCACTTTCCCAGGACCAAATAAATATATCCTTTACCCGGGATGTATAGGTGAATCAGTTGGGACCATATTATCTTGCTACTGATGGCCTACTGCCTTATAATTTATCCTTAAACTATTTCTTATTTGAACTTTTTACCTGGATTATAAATACTTTTAGAGAAGGAATTGTGTCCTATGCTTTTGTGTTGGAATGAATTTCGGGTAGAGGAAATCCTCATTGAACACCTGTTATATGCAAAGTCTGCTACACACTGTCAGCTGGACAGCTAGCCTTAGTGAATATCTTTTCTGTAGGTACACCTATTACCAAAATGCTTCAGAGACCTCCATAGGTTTAACTCTGGCAGAATTATGTTCTCACAATTTGGTCCTTTTTTATTTTTATTTTTTGTTAGAAGGCCCATGTTAAAAATAATGGAACTATTCTGCATGTCAAATGTTTACACTGCCAGCAAATCTTTCAGTTTGAGTAAGTGTAAACATCTTCTCAATGTGAGCAGGAAGTTCAAGCTCTGTTAGAAGACTTTCATATACAATAACCACAAAGTAATAAAGATATCGCAATTTCAATGCAAATCCACAGGGAGCCTGAGAATCCTGCAATCATGTAATGTTATAATTTCAAAATACTTTTAATGAGCATCTGTAGGAATTGAGTTATAATGCCTTTTTTAAAAGATTTGTAACATGACACGAATTCCCTATCGAAGTGAACCTCACATTAGCATCCAATTTAAAACGTTGCAAAAATGACATATTGCCCAGCATCTGTTTTATCATCTGATGATTCTATTGTAAGACTATGAAGGGAGCGTTATTTCAGCAGAAGTCAAAAGAGACCTTGATGCTGCCATTTATCCTTAGATTACATCCCCATTACTCCCACATCAAGCTCGTGGCTGCGAAGTTAGAGAATTATCTAGTCAGAGGAGTCCACAGAATGTCACCTTAGCCCATTCTCAGATTCCACGCAGGGCCCCACCTTACCTGCCCCAAAGAAATGATTGTCTATTTGTCACCAGTACAGTTGTCGATTGCCAAATACAATTTCTAGAAATTCATAAAGGAAACATTTTTTAATTTCAGTTCTTATTTTGATAAATTATTTATTTCCTTGGTCTCAAAGTGTCTTAAATTGACAGAATCAAAACAAATGCAGTGATCTGCCTACTTTTAAGGTATGTAGATCTTATTTTATGAATATGGATTATAAATAAAAGTCATGGTGTTGCTCTTTACAAAAGCAACTTCTATACACATGATGATTACAGAATTATTTTTACACCTTTAAGCTGTTTTGAAATAACCAGACTACATTCATTATCAAAAGCCTCCAGTCTCATAACCCCACAGAGCAGGCATTCAGTTGCATGCTGAAAAGGGAAAAGAAGGAAAGTAACTCCATAATGCAACCTTTATAATAGCCCTGAACTTTATATCTAGGACATTAACAGGCGAAGCCTCACCACCTTTCATGGTAACATTAAATATTACACACACATATGCTCAGACATATTTTTTTTCCTAACCCAGAACCCCAAACCCAAGGCTGGAAAGAGAACTCATTTTAGAAGAGGGCCAGTGAGGCTGAGCAAGCTGCCAGGCATCTGAAGGAACTAGGAAGTTGTCCATTCAATCTATCCGGCATCTTGACCCAGGGGAACCAGAGCCAGTCCCCTCCACGCACTTGGCTAGGCTAGTATCAGACATATTTTTTGGAAGAAATTCTGTGTGGCCAGGAGAGCAGACCCCATGAATGTCTAGGGAGACACAAGGCTGAAGTGTCAACTCATTTTTTCCAGAATGAACAAAAAAGAAAACAGGAGAAACTTGCGGGTTAACATGAGTACATGACAATCATTATTACTAGAGAGAGAAGTGAGTCCCTTGAACAGAGAGACTGATTTTCGTAGCAGTTGTAATTTTTAAAAGTTGAATGGAATCAGTAATCAGATATAAGGAAAGCCTCCAGCACAGTGTCTGGCATACAGTAGACGTGTAATAAATGATAACTCTCATCTTCCCACACTATTAAATATAAAACAAAAATAGAAACAGCAAAAATGTCATGTTCCCAATCTCCCACACATCTTGCCCCCACTCTTCCGGTTAGGGGAAGCAGGTGTGAGTGGCTAAAAGTCAGGGCCTGCTTATTGTATTCACTGATGAATCCCCAGGACCTAGAACAGAACCTGGAATATAGCAGTATTCAATAAAGAATTGATGGTCGGCTAACTGTCTCTTCCCCAGCCTCCCCTAATAATCCTGTCCCTGCCTCTCCTCAACCAAGCTCATTAATTCTTTATCCTAGGTGGGAGCACAAGGCAAGGAACAGAGAAAAAGGTAGGTAGGATCCAGGTGCCTGGACGGGGCAGCCTCGAGGCGTGGGACCATGCACCCTTCCTTGGATTACATGATCTTTTTTTAGCTCTAAGATGTCTGTAAAATCATGAAAGATCAACACACTAATGCACTATTAGGACTTTACTGTTCATTAGTAAATGATGCTTTCTTTGAAATTTGTAAATAAAAAAATAATTTCCTCAAACTTCACAGAGGCTTCCATCTAAATCAATAAGCCCCTTGGAATCATTCAGAGTTGCAGGAGATTCAGATGGGAAAAGACAGTTTAAAACACAAATCAATATCAATATAGGAATCCCATAAAAAGATTGAAAACAGTATCAGTAAAAAAGAACAACTATGGTTTGTATTTTTATTTTCTGAAACAAAAATTGAACTAGGCATGGTGTATTGAATTACATCAAAGGGTCATCAATCTCCAGAGTGGAAAAACAGTCCATCCTGGGATGCTATGCTATTGGCAGGTATATAAATCAGCCTTGTTTTGCTCAATCATTTCAGAAAATACAAGATTTGATCCTTAGTCCTTACAGAGGTTATGCTGCTCCAAAATAAAAATGTACTTTATACCTATAATACACATACGTACATAGAGATACATACACATATGTTAGAAAAAAAATCTACTTTGATCGATATTGTTAAAAAAAGCCAGAAAATTTCAGAAAAGATCGAAGTTGAATACTAGACTCTATCTACTATTGTTTTATTTTCTATTATTCTCGATATCAGCCCACTGGATAAAGCAATGTTTTATCTACAAATAATGCAGCACAAATATTCTGTTGACAATATGACAATAATGATGAAGACAATGGTGTTAGGACTCTACTAAAATACACACACACACATACATTTAAGCTTAAGCAACATATAAGTCAGAGGTTACTTTCTTCATTGCTCGAACCAAAAAGCATTTAACTTATTTAACAATGTTAAATACTGATAGGAGATCCGGACTTTGTTCCTCAAAGAAAGTTTATATTCCAAAGGTTATAGGTTGGCTTTTTAAAGTCAGTTTAATAAGAAACCCACATTTCTGGAAACATTTAGGTCCTTAACAACCTGATAGGGGGGAGGAATGGAGTGTCGAATATTAGACACCGTAATGAATTATAGTTATTCATCCTTGCATTGAAATTGCACTGCTATTATTAAAATAGGATTTAATTCTAAAAGAATGTTGAAGAACTCAAACACAAGGGACAAAGTATATGTAACGTTGAATAAGTAAAATAGGAGATGTACAGTCATTATATAGACAGAATTTGCTGACTATGAGAAGTTTAATCCTCTAAGTTGAAAGCTAAAGATCACTTTCCCCATATGTATGCACTCAATCTTTGTTGGTTTAGGAATGAATAAGTAATTGAATGGAGAATCTCCACTATACAGTTTAACAAATTGAGACTCAGAAAATTTAAATATCCTGGCCATGTCACACGTTTAGAAAGTCTAGCCTGAGCCTCAGATCTCTGAGTCTCCATCATCACCAGCACAGCTCCACGAAATGCAGACAGCTCAGGTCCACACTCATTTTTGCAATGGGAGAGGGAGGAAAGTTGTAGGGAAGGAGAGGAGGAAGGAGAGGGAAACTGTGATGGGATCCTGTCATCGGGAAGGAGGAGCAATTAAAGTCCAAAATCACAAGTACAAAGGACAAGAGCCAAACGCAAATCCATCTTAAGCAGTGATCTAGGTAGGAGAGAGGGGACTTCAAGACTTTATAATGTGGTGATTCTTGCCAGGGAGTAAGTGCGTAAAGGAAAGAGGATCTAGCCTACTGACCAGCATTCCAAGTAAACCCCAGAACACTGGCATGCACACACCTCCCACAAAGAAGGAAATCAGCAGAAAGAACAGAGGCTGGGAGTTTGGTCAGATCTGTTGGGGTTGACTCGCCACACATGGTTGGGAAGACTTCAGTGTGAGCCAGTCGCTAGACTACAATAGCCTCTAGACACCTTGGCTGTCAAGGATTGTTTCCAAACCCCATCACTAATAGAGATGTGGCTACAGGCACAATACCCACTTGGTGTACTGGCTTCATGGCTGGAGGGCTGAGCCTATAGGGGGAAGCTGGATGGGGCTGAGGGAGGAAACAATGGAAACCTTCATAGCTGCTCCCACAAACCACATGGCACCCCATACCACAATGTCATAAAAACTGGCATAGATGCAGACTTGGTGATTGCAAGGCCAAATAACCATGGGCCGAAGGCAGAGATGCTAAGCTGCAGCACAAATTTAGTCACTTTGGAACCCAACTAAAGAGGGGCAAAATGATGGCCATGCTGCCATGGTAGATACTGTCTGGATAAAAGCATTCAAAAGGTTTAAACTCTAACTCACTGTCAATAATTTGAAATATCAATATGCTATTTTTATCCAAAATTGGCAAAGGATTTTTCATAATAATATAATATGCAATGAGTGACACCAGTATTTGCATATATTGGCAAAAAATATATAAATTGGGGAATGCAGGTTGGTTGTGAGTATAAAGAGCCTTAAAAATTGTGCTCAGATCCAGTAATTTTATATTTATGTATCCATAATGAGGAAATAATCTGAGATTCAGATGAAGACTTTAAACTACTATGTTTACTACAATATTATTCATGATACTAACAAAGTTGGAACCACCTCAATGTCCCAAAATAGGTAAATTACCATATATCTAATCATGGAACAATAAGCAATCACGAAGCATGTTGATTTTGAAGAATGTTTAATATCATATTGTTTTTTTAGATAGACCACAAAATCAATATATGCCATATGTTCCCAACTGTATGTGTATATGTATATATAGAGAAATACGTGGCCCTATGTATTTGTTCATGTTTATGCACATAGATATGTACAGAGATATATAAAGATACAAATATAAGCACATGTAGAAAATATGTAGATATAAGATACAAATAGAAAAAGACTAAATGAAAGTTTACCAGAACATCATCAAAACTTATAGTGGGAAAAAAATAAAGAAAGAAAAAGAAACAAAAATAAAAAACAAACCAAAAAAAACCTTATAGTGTGGGAGCGGATGTGGCTCAAGCAGTTGAGTGCCTGCCTCCCACATGGGAGGTCCTGGTTCAGTTCCCGGTGCCTCCTGGAAAAAAAAACAAAATCAAAAACAACAAGCAAAGCAGGCAAAAGGACCAACTCAGGGAAGTCAATGTGGCGTTGGCTTCACACATGCGAGGTCCCAGTTTTGGTCCCTGGCCCCGGGTACCTCACACACCCAAAAAAAACCTTGTAGTGTTGTGGGTGATTTTTATTTTATAATTTATTCTGAATTCTCCAAGTTTCCTACATGAACCTATATTGCTTTTTATAATCAGAAAAATTCAATAGGTTATTCTTTGGATTGGTTTGTTTTTCATTTCAGATAGAAAAACCCAGCTTGGGTGTTAGAGCCATACAGCTTTGTATTGGAATCCTTACTTTGTCCTTTATACTAGCTCTGTGACTTTGGCAGATAATATTCACCCACCCTGAGATAGATTTTCCTCACATGTAAAATAGAGATAATATCACCCCAAAGGGTTGTGAATTTTAGATGAGAACAATGAAAATAAAACATTCCGTGTGGTACCTTACAATGGACTCAAGACCCAATAAATGGCAGCTTTTATAATAATATTCTCAATAACCTTGTCTCCCCCTGTGCCCCGACCTCCACACCACCACCACCCTCCAAACACATACATCTAGTCTTCAGATATCAGCTTTATAATGAAGTTCAGTTAGTACTCTCTGCAGGCAGTATATTACCTCCAGAGCTATAAAGGACTAAACCCTGGGATTAGAAAAGAAAATATTTAGAACTACAGTGTTTCATACAATTAAGTCCCAGCAACTTTCCTGTCAAATCATTCTAGTCTCACAATTACTTCCTTTCGTAACTGAAGAGCTTTAAAGCCACTGCACCTATAAATCTAACTCCTTTGTTGAATCTCACAGTGTTCTAGTCTCCCATACCCTATAAGATTATTTTTATGTGCCCATAACTAGGCCTAAATGCAAAAAAAAAA
>JAQZBX010049488.1:0-19910 GCA_029593785.1 Cabassous unicinctus
ATCTCATTGTAGTTTTGATTTGCATTTCCCTAATAGCTAGTGATGTTGAGCATCTTTTCATGTTCTTTTTAGCCATTTGTATTCCCTCCTTGGAGAAGTGTCTTTTCAGGTCGCTTTCTCATTTTTTAATGGCCTGTGTGTCTTCTTATTTTCAAGGTGTAGGATTTTTTTAATATATGAAGGATATTAAGCTCCTATCAGATATATAGTTACTAAATATATTCTCCCATTGAGTAAGTTGCTTTTTTTACTTTCTTGATAACATCCTTTGAGGTGTAACAGTTTTAATTTTGAATAGATCCCATTTATCTTTTTTTTTTCACTGCTCATGCTTTGGGGGTGAAGTTCATGAAACCATATCCTATTAAAAGATAGTGTAGAAGCTTACCTATATTATTTTCCAAGGTCTTTATGGCCTTGGCTCTTATATTTAGATATTTGAGGCATCTTGAGTTGACTTTTGTATAAGATGTGAGATGGTGTTCCTCTCTATTTTTTTTGGATTTGGATATCCAGTTCTCCAAGCACCATTTGTTGAAGACGCCATTCTCTCCCAGTTGAGTGGGCTTGGTGGCCTTGTCAAATATCAGATGACTGTATATGTGAGGATCTATATCAGAACACTCAATTCAGTTCCATTGGTCAGTATGTCTATCCTTGCGCCAATACCATGCAATATTGACCACTGTAGCTTTGTAGTATGTTTTAATTTCAGGTAGTATAATTCCTCTGATTTCATTTTTCTTTTTCAATATGTCTTTGGCTATTTGGGGCCACTTACACTTCCAAGTAAATTTTGTATTTAGTTTTTCTAGTTCATTAAAAATGCTTTGTTGATTTTATTTGGATGGCATTAAATCTGTAGATTAGTTTGGGTAGGATAGACATCTTAATGATGTTTACTCTTCGTATCCATGAACAAGGAATATTCTTCCATTTATTTGTCTTATTTGATTTACTTTAACAGTGTTGTATAGTTTTCTGTATAGAAGTCCTTTACATCTTTAGTTAAATTTATTCCTAGTTATTTGATTCTTTTAATTGCTTTTGTAAATGGTATTTTTTTCTTGATTTCCTCCTCAGTTTGCTCAGTATTGGTGTACAGAAATGCTATTCATTTTTGATATATTGTTGAATGTGATTAACAAGTGTTTTGTTGTGGATATTAGCATCTAGTTTCATTAGAGAAATTGGTCTGTAATTTTCCTTTCTTGTCGCATGTTTGTTTGGCTTTGGTATTCGGGTAAATTTGGCAACGTAGAATGAGTTAGGAAATGTTCGTTCTTCTTCTATTTTTTGGAAGATCTTAAGCAGGATTGGTGTTAGTTCTTTATGGAATGTTTGGTAGAATTCACTTGTCAAGCAGTCTGGTCCTGGGCTCTTCTTAGTTGGGAGGTTTTCGATGACTGAGTCTCTCTTTACTTGTAATTGGACTATTGAGTTCATCAATTTATTCTTCAGCAATATAAGTTACTTGTGAGTTTCTAGGAATTTGTCCATTTCCTCTAAATTACCAATCTTTTTGACACATAAATTTTTAAAGTGTCTTCTTATGATACTTCTTATTTCTGTGGGGTCAGTGGTGATAACAACTTCCTCATCTCTTATTTTGTGTATTTACATCTTCTCTCTTTTCTTCATTGTTAGTATAGCTAAGGGTTTGCCAATTTTATTGATCTTCTCAAAGAACCAGCATTTGATTTTGTTTATTTTTTTTAAGTGCTTTCTTATTTTCTATATTATTTAGTTCTTCTCTAATCTTTGTTATTTCCTTCTTTATACTTCCTTTGGAGTTAGTTTGTTTTTGTTTTTTTCCAATTCCTCCAGGTGTGCAGTTAGGTCTTCAATTTTAGCTCTTTCTTCTTTTGTTATATGCGTATTTATGTCTATGAGTTTCCCTCTCAGTACAGTTGTTGCTACATACCATAAGTTTTGATGTGTTGTGTTGTATTTTCATTCATTTCAAGATAGTTACTCATTGCTTTTGAGATTTCCTCCTTGACCCACTGTTTGTCTAAAAGTGTGTTATTTAACTTCCATATCTGTGTGCCTAAACTGGTTCTCTGTCCCTTAACTGATTTCCAATTTCATTCCATTGTGATCTGAGAAATTATTTTGTATAATCTCAATCTTTCTTAATTTCATTGAAATTTCTTTTGTGACCTATCATGTGTTATATCTTGGAATATGATCCATGTGCACTCAAAAAGAATGTATATCACGTTGTATTTGGGTGTGGTGTTCTGTATATATCTGTTAGGTCCAGATACTCTAATGTATTAACCAAAGTATTTGCTCCTTTATTAATTCTTTGTCAAAATGTTCTGTCTAATGGTGATAATGGCATATTAAATGCCCCTAATATAATTATACAGGCATTTATTTCTTTGCTTAGTATTCCCAGTGTTTGCCTCATGTATTTTGAGGCACCACACTTAGGTGCATAAATGTTTATGATTATTCTTTCTTCTTCAGAGATTACCCCTTTCACTAATATATCATGTTCATCTTTGTCTCTTACAATAGTTTTGCATTTAAAGTCTTTTTTGTCTGATATTAGTATAGGTACTCCTCCCATTTTTTGGTTATTGTTTGGTTGTAAGATTGTTTTCCACCTGTTTACTTTCAGCTTCTTTGAATCCTTAGGAATAAGGTGGGTTTCTTACAGACAACATGTCTGCAAGACATGGGTCACATTTCCTAATCCATTCTTCCAATCTGTGTGTCTTGACTGGTGATTTTAATCCATTAACATTCAGAGCCATTACTCTGAAGGAATTACTCACAAAAGCCATATTTCCTGTGAGTTTATGTAGGTCATATATTTTTATTTCTCTTTTTTGTCTTTTATTTGTTCTTACACTATCCTCCAGCTCTCTCTCTCTCATGTTTTTTTTTCCTTTAAACCTGCAGAACTCCCTTTAGTATTTCTTGAAGGGCAGGTTTCTTATTAGCATTTTCTCTTGATTTCTGTTTATCTGTGAATATGTTGAACTCTCCATCATTTTTGAATGCCAGCTTTGCTGGATAGAGAAGTCATGGCTGGAAGATTTTTTCTTTTAGCACTTTAACTGAGCCATACCACTGCCTTCTTGCCTCCGTGGTATCTATGAGAAATCACCACTTAATCTTATTGAGCTTCCTTTGTATGTGTATCTTTTCTCTTGCTGCTTTCAGTATTTTCTCTTTGTCTTGAGATTTGGACAGTTTGACGAGTATATGTCTTGGAATAGGCCTGTTGAAATTTCTACTGTTTGGGGTGTGCTTGCTTCCTGGACTTATACATCCATCTCCCAAAGTAGGGTTTGGAAGTTTTCAGTCACGATTTCCTCCAACATTACTTCTACCCCCGGTCCCTTCTCTTCTCTCTGTGGGATGACTATAATGCATATGTTTGCAAATTTTGCATTGTAGTTCAAATCCCTAAGTCCCTGCTGGATTTTATCTATCTGTTCTACCATCTGTTTGATTTCAGATGTACCTTCTTCCACATCACTAATTATTTCCTCTGCCTGTTCAATTATACTGTTATGTGCTTCCATTGTCTTTTTGATTTCTTGGATTGTGCCATTCATTATCATCATATCTTTTATCATTTTATATATGTTTACAATTTCTTCAGTATGTCTTTCCAGTGTCTTCTTAATATCCTTAATCTCTTCCTTCACTTCATTAAATTGGTTCATGATATTTGTTTGGATGGCTTTGATTAGATGTCCAATGTTCTGCACTTCTTCCTGGTATTTACTTTATTCATTGGACTGAGCCATGTTTTCTGTTTTTTTAGTATGGGTTGTAATTGTTTTGTTGTCCTTTGGTCATCTTTTTATCTTGACGGATTTATTCAGTTGATTAGCTTCTCTCTTTACTCTTGGGTTTTATTTAATTGCTGGTTTTGTGTAAGTTTTCTCTTTTACACTTTGTTTTCTTATTCTATTTTGTTGCAGTTGTCTATGTTCACTTGGAGGAAAAAAATGAGGGCCAGTGAAAGTGAAAGAGGTATGAAAATTAAAAGGATAATAATAATAATAATAAAGTAATTGTTATAAAAGGAACCATTTAAGACCTTGGAAAATGAATATTTGGCTCATGTAAGCAGTGTAGGGTAATAGGATTAGAAAAGTGGGGTATCAACAGTGAAATGGGAAACCAAATAGAGAAAAATATATAGACTGAATTAAAAGGCCTGTATTATGAGGAGAGAGGGAAAGAAAATGGAAAAGACAAAAAGAAAAAAAAAGTTAATATAAGAAAGAAACCAGGATAGATGAGGTAGAAATAAAAACCAGAAAAACTGGGGACTAAACTAAGAAAGGTGGAATGAAAGAACATCAAACAGAAAGCAGAAGAAAGAATGATGAGGGAAGGAAAAGAGATAAATTTGATATACAAAATCGGAATATACAGAAAATGGGAAATTAAGGAAGAGGAAACACAGTAACCAATAATCAAGCCAGCAGCACCTTGAGGAATTTATCTCTTCATCCACCTTTCTCAAATCGATACCTTGAAACCTCCTACTCTGCGGGTTCCAAAAACAGCTCTCTCACGCAGGACCTTACCCACTCTCAGCTGTTTTTTGTCAGAGAGATTTGCTTATGTTTCTTTGAGAAACAAAAAAAATTAGGACCAGAGAAAAGGAAAAAGATAGGAAGACAAAAAGTATAATAGCAATGGTAATAGTAAAAGGTAGGAGAGCAAATGTACAAGACCTAGGAAATTGAAAAATCAATACAAGTAAAAAGCACAGAGGAATAAGATTAGGAAAGTGGAATTGAAACAATGAAACAAGAAACAGAATAGAGCAACAAATATACAGAATATATTAAAATGCTGGAATGGTGAGAAGAGGGGAAAAGAAAACAGAGAAGAAAGAAAAAAATGTAAGACAAGTATTAGAGAGAAAAAGGTAGAGAGGGATAAATACAAACAAGAAAAACTGGATACCATAAATGGAGGTGGAATGAAAGAACAACTATGGAAAACAAAACATAAAAATGATGGAGTGAAAAGAAGTAGAATAGGTAGAATAGATCAGTAACCAAAAGAATAAAAGAAAGAAAAAGCAAAAGTAAACAAGCAAAGAAAGTGAGGAGATACAAAACAAGGAAGAAACAAGACAGCAGCCACTCGTTTGTTTGTTGTTGTTTTTTAAATAAAGGAGATAGAAGAAAAAATATATAATAAACATGGAAAACAGCCTTCATTCTTAGACCTCTAAAGATCTTATCAGGCTGCTGGTGTTACTCAATCATTCACCATGCAGCCTGCCTCTGCAGGCTGACTTTTCATGAGTAAATAAGGGAAATAAAAGAAAAAGAACATTTAAAAAAAAATAACAGATATATTTAAAGCTAATACAAAGAAAATGTCTGTATGTTCACTATCATAAAGCCCTAGCTGGATACCTGATAACCAAGTAGACCTCTATTCAAGGGATAGCCAGGAATCGAACCAGCGACCTCATATGTGATAGGCAGGAATTCTCCCACTGAGCAATCCTCAGGCATTGGGTTGACTTCTGCTTCAGAAGCCTATTGGCACCTTTTCCCTAGGGCAGGTTAGATCCATTGCAGTCAGCTCAGTGTTCGTGATCTCCGCCTGTCTCTGCCTTGTCTCTGATGGAATTTTTCTCTACCTAATTGGCTGGCCTTGACCACCAACCAGGGACGATCCCCCTCCCCTCTCCTTGTCTATTTGGGGTCACTTCTGATATTCAAGGGGGGCCCAGCAGGCTAAACTTAATGCAAAAACATCTCTCTCCACTATCCCAGACCCTTCCTCCTTGCAGGGAATCTGCCATCACCCACCTGTTTGGAACAGGGGGTCAGGGTCTTCACCTAGTCTGTCTGCCCTGAGGGCTGGGAATATGTGCCCTTTCCAGCCACTGAGGTAAGCAACCCCCGATTATTCCTGGCTTCCCTATCTGTCTAGTAGCCTCCTAGATGACTCAGAGCACTTCCCATGGAGGTAGATGTCTGCTCTACTCTCAATTAGATACAATTTTCCAGGAGTTTTACCCTCACTTAATATCTCAGGGATGGAGGAGGGGAGCCCTTCCTGGCAGCCAGGAGGTTTAATAACTCAAAATTACTTGTTTTGGCTTCTTCGTGTCTCTGACCCTCGTGCCTCTGGGAGTTGGTATGCTGTGTCCTGGATTTCTGTGCCCCAAAGCAGGTCCCCACAGCAACCTCTGGCTTCTTCTCTGTTGTTTTAGTGAGAGCTAAGAATTATATATCTTATCCATCGTCTATGTTCCCAGAACCCCCAGATTGCACAAATAATTCTTTAATAACTATATGAGTTTCAAATATTTTCTACCTGAGTGTAACTTGTTTATTAATTCTATTAACAATCTAATTCTTACTGCACAACTTTTCATTTTGATAAATTTCAATTTATCATTTATGTTGTTGTTTAAGGGTCATATTTTCATATCATACCTAATAATTCTTTACATGTGCAGGGCCATGGAGATTTCCCCCTATATTTTATTCTGTATATTTTATGTTTTATATTTTGTGTATATTTCTATGATCCATCTTAAATGACTTTTTCCATAAAGAGTGAGGTATAGATTGGTGTTCATGTTCTGTGCTTATGGTGTGCTTGTGTCATATGAGTGTTCATAAGCTTGGTTAAGGTATTCTTTTAATAAAATTTAGTATCATGGGCTATAAATTTTTATGAAATCATGTATTAATATGTAGAATTTCTTAAATTACACATTTATGACTGAAAATATTTTTTAAATATCCTGTACTTGCACTAATAGCTGAGCAAATCAATTGATCAAATTCATCATATATTCATTTGACTAATTTTTGACAACATATGGCATTTTGTCATAGACTGGAAAATGAGTGCTGGAAAGGACTACTAATAAAAAGATAATTAATCTTAATTTTGTTCAAAAACATCCCCTTAGATGGGGTAAATCTTTCCCCAAACCCTTTTCAAGATTACAAAAGACTCCAATATCACACACAAAAATTCTCATCATATACACTGTCACACACATACACATACACAAACACAAACAACTGTACATAACACCATCTTATTTCTAAAAAAATAAAATACTCTATGGAAAAATAGCATATTAAATGAAGTAAAAAATAACTATAATCAATTATCCAGAGCGCATTGCCTTTGTAAGAAACAGAATGATTTTCCTTATATTCCAGAAAATTCCATTGATCTAAGAGAAAAAAATGATATTAGATTGGCTCCAGGATTTGAGACTTCAGAAAAGATATCCCTGGCACCAATTATGAACATTACTGCCTCTATGCTATTTCCTAGTTATTGCCCTGGCTTTAGGATTGGTGTGGCTCAAGGAGAGATGCTCAGTGTGATGGCCATGCAATCATTTGTTTGAGAAAAGGAAGATGCCTCATCAGGGAGAAGTTTCTAGAGAAATGGCAATCAAAGAACAGAGCTGAGAAAGGGTTATGTGATTTATAAGGTGTATGGTAAATTCTAATTAGGAGATAAATAATATTTTGTTGCAGAAAATAAATAATTTAAAGGAGGTCAATAGTGGACTGATAACCTACTAGAATTCACTTATCCCTGAGATGCACTTGGGAATATTTTTTAAAGTTTCTGGGCTTTCAGATTCACTTATTTTGCTATTCATACATGCTTGTGAATGACATAAGCAGATGTTCCACAAATGTGAGAAGTGTGTATATAGTCAAATAAAAAGAGGAGATAGTGGTGTATTAAATAAACTAAGATTTTATTTAGATCTTATTTTGTCCTAGGCAAATTTCTAGACAAAAGGGAAATTCAATGAAAATAAAGAAAGAAATAGCAGTTTACTTTGTGGCCCAGTCAAATTAGGAAAATACAGTTCATAAAAAAATAAGGGCTTGTTACATGAGATAGAGTAAAATTACATATGTGCAGCAATATAAATACAAGGGGAAAGAGGAAGTATAGTCATACCTAGTTTATTGCACTTAAATTTGTTTCACAGACACTGCATTTTTTAAAAATAAATTGAAGGTTTGTGGCAACCTTGTATTGAGTAATTCTATCAGTATAATTTTTCCAACATGTGTCTGCTTCATGTCTCTCTGTTACATTTTGTTAATCCTTGAAATATTTCAAACTGTTTTTCATTTTTCTTATATCTGTTATCATGGTCTGTGGTCAATGATCTTTGTATTACTATTGTAATTGTTTTGGGACAACACCAAAACTGTACCCATACAAGACAGCAAATTTATTTGATAATAGTTGTGTGTTCTGACTGTTCCACCAGCTGCCACTCACAGCTCCATCCTTCTTTTCAGTCTTCCCTATTCCCTGAGATGCAAAAATATTGGAATCAAGCTCATTAATAATCCTAAAATGGCCTCTAAGTGTTCAAATGAAAGGAAGAGTTGCATGATTCTCAATTTAAATCAAAAGCTGGAAATGATTAAATTTACTGCGGAAGGCATGTCAAATGCCAAGATAAGCTGAAAGCTAGGACTCTTGCGCTAAACAGCCAAACTGTGGATGCAAAGGGCAAAGGTCTGGAAGGAAATTAAAAGATCTACTTTAGAGAATACAAGAAAGTGAAGAGAGCCAAACTACCTCATTTCTGATATGGAGGAAGTTTTGGTGGTCTGGATAGAAGGTCAAAATAGCCACAACATTTCCTTAAGCCAAAATTTAATATGAATTGAGGGCCTAACTCTCTTTATGTAGGCTAAGAGTGGTAAGGCATCTTTAGAAAAAAGGTTTGAAACCAGCAGAGGTCGGTTAATGAGGTTAAGGAAAGACACCATGTTTATTACATAAAAGTGCAAGTTGAAATAGCAAGTGCTGATGTAGAAGCTGCACCAAGTTAACTAGAAGGTCAATCTAACATAATAGAAGAAAATGGCTGCACTAAGCAACAGTTTTACAGTGTAGATGAAACTACCTTATATTAGAAGAAGATGCCATTGAGGACTTTCATAGCTAGAGAGGAAAATGCAATGCATGGCTTCAAACCTTCAAAGATAGATTGACTCTCTTGTTAGGGCTTAATGCAGCTAGTGAATTTAATATTGCCATGCTCATTTGACATTCTGAAAATCCCAGGGTCCTTAAGAATTATGCTAAGTGTATTCAGCCTGTGCTGGATAAATGGAAAAACAAAATCTGAAAGACTTCATATCTGTTGTCAAAAAGACTTATTGAATATTGTAAGGCCCTTGTTGAAACCAATTGCACAGAGAAGAAGGTTCCTTTTAAAATGTTCCTACTCATGGACATTGTGTCTGCTCATCCAATAGCTCTGATGGAAGTATAAAACAATATTAATGATGTTTACTTGCCTGCTAATACACTTTCTGCAAGGAGTAATTTCAACTTTCAAGCATTATTCTTTAAGAGATGAATTTCCTAGGTGATAGCTGGCATAAATCATGATTCCTCTGATAGATATTAGAAAAGAAAATTAAAACTTTCTGGAAAGTATTCACCATTCTACATGCCATTGAAAAGTTTCATGATTCTTGGGAGTAGATTGAAGTATCAACATTGAGAGGAATTTTGAAAAAGTTGATTCTTACAATTATGGATAACTTTGAGGGGTTCATGACTTCAGTGGAGGAAGTACCTGCATTTGAGGTAGAAATAGGAAGAGAAATTGAATTAGAAGTGGAACCTTAAGATGTGAATGAACTGCTAAAATCTCATGATAAAATTTTAAATGATGAGGTGTTGAATTTCCATGGATGTGCAAAGGAAGTGGTTTCTTAAAATGGAATCCACTCCTTCTGAATATGTTATGAATATTGTTGAAATGACAACAAAAGATTAGGATATTACATAAACTTATTTGATAAAGCAGCAGTACAATTGGAGAGGATTGACTTCAATTTTGAAAGAAATTCTACCGTGGATAAAATGCCACCAAACAGCATCACATACTACAGAGAAATCTTTCATGAAAGAGTCAATTGATGTAGAAAACTTCATTGTTGTCTTATTTTAGGAAATTGGCACAGCCACACCAATCACAAAAACCACTACCTTGATCAGTCAGAGGCTATTGACATCAGCAGCCTAGACATTTAATCCCAACATCCACAAAAATATTAGGACTGGCTGAGAGCTCAGATGATGGTTAGCTTTTTTAGCAAAAAAAAAATTTCAATTACGGTATGTACATTTTTTAGACAAACAATAGAAAACAGTAAACATAAATTTTCTAGGCACCAGGAAACCCAAAACTTGTGTGACTCACTATTGTAAAATATTCAATTTATTGTGGTGTTCTGGAACCAATCCACAATATTCCTGAGGTAGGACTGTGTTTCTGGTCTGTTGATGCATATGCACGACATAATTGAAGAAATAATGTGAATTATATGTAACACATGACCCTCAAATATAGGAGAAAAGGAATCTAAGTAGAGAGGTAGCAGAAAGAAAAAAGAAAAAAACTAGAGGCTAGATATCAGACACTTTGTTTGGGGACTATAACGCGGTGAAACATAGCCAGCTTAAATCATCTAAGCAAAGGAAAACAAAAGAAAAATGGTAGGGGAATGGAAAAGGCAACATGGGTCTATTATGGAATATGTCATGCTAAAATTTAACATATGGTATGCAACATAATCTTACAATCTATTTAGGAATCATAATATCCCAATTTCACACCTATTTAAAAAATGAGTGTACTCTAAACAGAGCAAGTTGCCAAGGCTCATGGATAAAAATTGACCAGGTCAATGCTTGATGCTGGTAAATTGGACCTGAAAACCTAAGATGATGATGTTCCCCATTAAGACTGCCAAATCACAGAGCAAGAGCAAGAAACAGAAGAGTGGCTCTATCTGCTTAGTCTCTCATAGTCCCAAGAAGACAAATTCAGTGACACTGTTCTGATTTTCCATGAGGTTAGTGTAAGTCCAGAGTATGTACTAGACACTTAATTTATCTGAAATAATATAGAATATAGTTTTAAACATCGAATAGCATTATTAACCTTGGTGTGACTTATAAAGAAAAATGATGTAGCTCATAGTCAATTTATTACAGGTCTTAATCATTTAAAACCTTTTTAGATTAAGATAATTTTATTGCATCAAATGATATTTAATGAGAGCATATTATAACCCTAGGATTTTATAAATATTTTACCTCTATTAAATCCCATAAAACTAGTAAGAGTTGCTATTCTTGTACTCATTTTATATAGGGGGCATTAAGGCAAAGGTGGGTTCAATTAATTACACAAAATCATTAAGTATAAAGTAGCAGACCCAAGATATGTACCTGTAATTGGCACCAGATTCCACAGTTACTATGTTATCCTCAGGCCAAATTGAAATAGCCATTTTGTATCTCTGTAAAATAAATGTTTTTTTCTCCATCTTGGCAGCTTACTACATGGACAAATAAAAGGAATTCCTTCCCTTTTTCTTTTCGATGTATAAATTATCTGGAATCTCCAAATCACCCAAGAATTTCACCTATCCACTGAAACTAAATATTTATTTTTGAAATAAAAAAAAGAAAGTTTGCCTTTGGAGTCCTCTCTTAATGTGGACAGCCAGAGAGTGCTGCATTTCAACTATTTGAATCTTCTACCCTCTTTCCAGAGACAATGGGAGTGATTTGTGTGTCCCAGATGCCTGTGGCTGAGGGCAAAAGTGTCCAGCAGAGTGTGGAGCTCCTTACAAGAAATTAGAGATGCTTTGAGCAGAGAAACAAAGGACATTTTTTGTGGACGGTGAGACCTACAATACGGATGCTTCCACCCCTGGCAGCCAAGGTCAGGCCGGGAAGCTGATGTATGTGATGCACAACTCAGAGTACCCATTGAGCTGTTTTGTCTTCTTTGAGAATGGACACTGCCTTATTGCTGACACCAGCTTGGATGTGCTCATGGTGAAGCTCAAGGACTTTTTCCAGACTGGCAAGGCCAGGAAGATTGAGATGTAGGGCACCCATTACCAGCACTGTGACTTCCTAGTGTAGGTGAGTACAGTCACAATGGGACACGGTGCCTGGGACATCTCTGTGGAGGTGGAGTATGGCCCCTGTGTGGTAGCCAGTGACTTTTGGAGCCTGCTTCTTGAATTCCTACAGTGTTTTCAAGGCACTCACATGCCAGGGCCTCCTGCAGTTTTTAGAAATAGAAATGACACAGCATGTGGCCCAGCAGATACCATGGTCCAGTACATGGAACTGTTCAACAAGATCATCAAACAGTAGCAGGTGCCAGTGGCTGGGATTCATTAGTGACTGACAGCTCCTGCCATTAAGGTAATTCCACAGGAGGAGCAGGTGCTGCACATTCATGCCCCTGGACCACAGAAACCCAGGACAGATATGGAGCCTTTTCTTTCTCCTCCAGTTCTTAGCAATGGTTTTGTTCTGGGGCCCTGGACTCTTTTTCCCTGACCCTCACACACAGACCCAAAGCTTTTGGGACTTGGCCTGCCCTTAAGAACAGTAATTATGAAGAGCAGAAAATTTTAGACTTTAAATTTCATATAAATCAAAGGGGTATTTGAAGCCTCAATGATTATAACCAAAAGCTTTTTCTTTTAATTGGTCAATATTAACTATCATGTTCACTTCTGCAACAATTTAGTCTTCTTTGTCAAGAGGGTTCTTCAGACTGTGTTCCTTAATGTTTATGGATTGTGCAATGAAACAAGCAATTTGATGTGGACAGCTTCATACTCTTACAAGGTTATTCCCCAAAAAAGCATGTTTTAGGATACCCTTGCTCATTAAATTTTAAATTAAAAGGCACAAGAAGGACCAGAGTGAAAAATCTCCCATGTGCTTTTTGAAGTAGTGAAATATATGTACTTATAATTACTGAAGTAAAGCTACCACTATTACATTGGTTTTATGGAATGCTTTAAGGATTTTACTCTTGCATTCATTTCTTCAAGGCCATCATATAATAGGTTCAGGAATACTGTTATGTTATGAGACTGATGAGATAATATGGGTATCTTATTTTCCTTCTGTCCTCTATCCTAGACTAATCTCAAAGAATATATTTGTTTATCATGTTGTATTATATATACTTAAGAAATGTTGACTTCTTCTTTATCATCTAACTTCATTAATATATTAATTGATTTTCAAAAAAGCATTAAAATTTTCCTCAACAACACAAAACTTTTGCCATTATGGTGGAGATTATAAGATATTTGGAGAAATTTACTTATACCCATTTGGAAGTTTAAAGCCGTATATACTGTTTTGCTTACTAGGAATCAGCCAGTATTATGGTAATAGAATTAGAAAATTCCACAATGCAAAATCAAATCTTATTATATTAGCTTTTGTTTTTGATATGATTTTCTTATTTTTTCCCCCTGGGGTGGGAGAGAGGGATAATTTCATTAGAATCTAAACAGAACAATGTTGAGTTAATCTTACCCATCATTCAGATTAAACTATCCACATGAGTCCAGGCAAGGTCTCCTATATTCATTTTTTAAATGATTTTTCCCCTTTTCTCATCACCTCTCATCCTCTACTCATCACCTTGGCACACATTATACTCAATGTGTCAGGGTTCTCTGGAGAAACAGAAGTAACAGGATATATATATGTGTGTGTGTGTGTGTATAAATATATATGTGTATGTGTAAATATATTTTATATATGTGAATATATGTGTGTACATAAATATATGTAAATATATTTAAATTGTTTAGTAGGAATTTCATTCTGTGACTGTCTGGATTGGCAAATAAAATTCCATTGGTTGGGCCACAACTTGAGAACTCTGATGAAGATTTTGATGAATTCTCTGGTAGAAGCTGGCTGCAGAAAAGAAAGAAATTCTTCTTTCTGACTGTTGAATTCATATGTCCTTTCTTTAAGGCCTTTGTTTGGATGAGTCTTCTCATTACTGAAGGCTATATCATTTGTTGCTTCAAGATGTAATCAGCCATAGATGAAATAAACTTGTTAATGATTTAAATACATAAAATATAGTAAAAAATCTGATCAGTGCTTGTTTGTCCAAATAGCTAGCCAAGTTGATACATGACATATCACACACTATTTAACACATGTCAGTTTCCAACACTTTTTAGCTCCCCAGGTACTGCACATCCTTGTGGTGTTCTTGCTAATGTCCACATCTTTGAAAATAATCTCTTGTTTTATACTCTCATTCAATTGTGGCATCTGAATCTGTCTTATGTTTGCTCTAAGACCCAGACTGACACAAGCAGTTAATAATATTGCCTCAATATATACATAGCAAAATCAGGAAAAACAGATAAATTCACCTTTCCAGTGGAAGATTAAAACTCATTTATCAATTATTCATAAAGCAAGCAAAAGTAAGAAATAAAAGATAAAAGAAACCCAATTCAAAACTGCAGTCATATATAGATAAATATACAAGTATACATCCAACAATTAAGGAATACCTATTCCTACATAAAGAGATAAAATATTTGTAAAATACTTATTAAAGTGTTAAAAAAAAAAGCCTCAGTAAACTTTAAAGAAGAGATATTGTACAGAACTGTGAATTTAAGGCAAAAGTTAACAATAATCAATATTATATATATTTGGAAATTTAAAGGATATGTTGTTAAATATTTTTAAACACTAAACAGTCTTAGAAAAACATTTAAAGATCTTTAATTGAATGATAATGAACTGGTTTCAGTTCTGATATTTAATAGCTTGGATAGTCTTCACTCACAGCCTCTAAAAAAGAAAAAAATATGAAAAACTGAATATAGCAAATCTTAGACCGATTAGACAATTGAAATTCCATGGAAAAATATATCCTCAAAAACTGAAATGATAAGCATATAAAAGCAATCACTTTCTTAGCACAGAAACCACAGAAACTGGGGCCAGTCTGGGGAATGAACTATGGATTAAATAGACTTACTGGTATTCTACTATACACTTATTGTGATTTTAGCAATGGAAGAAGTTATATCATTGAAGTTGTGGCAGTGGACACTGGAGGTTCTGAGGAGAGGGAGAGAGAAAACCAGGTATAATAATGGGGCATTTTTGCAACTTGGGAATTGTCTTGAATGACATTATGACAGATACAGGACATTACACATCTTGCCATAACCCAAAAAATTTTGTGGGAGAGAGGATAACTACAAGGTAATCTATAATCCATGCTTAGTGGCAATGCTCCAAAGTGCTTTCATCAATCGTGAAAAAATGTATCCCGTTAATGAAGTATGTTGATAATGTGGTCAAATGTCAGAGCTGTAAGGAGTAGGGCATATGGGAATCCCCTATGTTTTTATGTAACATTTATGTAATTGAATTATCTTTTTTAAAATAAAAAATATATTTTAAAAAATTAAAAAACTGTAGAAACCAAAAAAAAAAAAAAAAAGAAGGAGTAAATGAGGAATGGCTGGAGTCCAAGCATGGGCTAACTTGAAAGACTAATTTTCCTGGGGTTAAATTTTAGAGGTACCCACATTACTTGAGTCTTATCTACAGAAACCCAATCTGATTTCCACTCTGAATTTCAGAGAACAATTCGCTTATGTTTCCAGTAGTGGAGGGGAAAATTCATAATTTTGAACTAAAAGAAAAGCAGTCCATTCTCATTAACAATTTCCTGCCCTATTTTACCACAGCCAAACCAAAGAAGGATTTTCCAGATTAACTGGTTTCAGGGAATTGAAATATAAGATTTCTCTTTTCCTATCTCCACATCAACACTTTCTGTGGTCAATCTTTAATTGTAAACATTCAAGTGGTATTTGCATTTATATGACTAATGATATCTAGCATCTTATCGTGTATTATTTGCTAAGTTTATTTCACCCTTGTTGAATTATCTGTTCAAAACATTGGTTCATTTTTAGTTGGGTTGTACAATTTTTTATTGTGCTCAATTTTATTGGACTGTCAAATTTTTTTTCTTATTCATATGTAATACATGTTTATATATTCTAAATAGTAGTTCTTTGATGACTATATGGTTTTCAAATATATTCTCCTAAGAAATAATTTATTTTTTCCCTTCTATTTACAATCTCATTCTTGTAGCAAAATTTTTCACCTTTATAAAATTCATTTATCATGCTTTTTTTTTTTCTGGATTATAGTTTGTATTGACTCTAACATTTCTTTGTCTAATCCAAGGACCTAATGATTTTCTTCTATGTTTCATTCTAAATACTTCATATTTTATATTTTAAGTAGAAACCTATGATCCATTTTTAATCAATGTACATATAATGTGTGAGGTACAGGTCAATGTTAATTTGCTGTGTGTATGTATGCCCAGCTGTTCCATCAACATTTGTTGAAAACACTATCATTTCCCCAAGGAATTACTTACAGTCCTTTGCTTAGATTTAGTAGATCATATATGTGTAGATCTAGTTGTGAACTCTTTAGAAGATTTGACTGTTTTAATTGTCAATCTTTATGAAATTACCAGAATTATTTGATTACCGTTGGCTTATACAATGCCTTGAAATCAAGAAGTGTAATTTTTCAAATTCATTCTCTTATAAATTTGTGTGGGCTGACCCAGATGCTTTACATATCCTTAAAATTATTATGATTAGTTTTAAATTTCTAAAAAGAAAAGTCAGTTTTTGTGAAGATAGCATTGACTCTAGGAATTAAATTTGTAGGTATTACAAGTGACATCTGAAAAACAATTGAGTTGGATCCAAGATAAGGGTTTAGGGGGTGGCAGGCTGCACTCATCCTCCAGAAGCAGTGGGAAGACTGGTGGGCTTATTAAGCATAGGGGAACTCTCATGGCTCTGTGGCAGAGTGGATAACTAGTGAGGAGGTATGCATAGTTAGCACCAGGGGAATGGTAATACCACAAGGTGACTAGTGTGGGCATATAGCATGGAGGGACCTAGCTGGATGCCTGTGGCCTGAGATGGAAGTCCAGGGATTTTTGTTTATGTATTTTATTATATTTTTTTCTTTCCTCTTTCAGGAACCCATGGAGTGAAGGCACCACAGAGCAATAGGAGGATGCAGATGATTGGCATGAAGGAAACTAACCAGACATCAGTGGTTTGAGAGGGAAGTCCAGGGTTTTTTCTCTCTCTCCTATTCCAGGTACTTAGGGAGCACCAGGGTCATGGAGCAATAGGTGGGCATGTGCAGCTGACAAAGAGAATTCTAGTTGGACACTAGTTGCCTATGAATGCTACCTGTTATTTTCTTCCTTCCTTCCTTCCATCCATCCATCTTTTTTCTTTCTTTTATCTCTACATTTTCTTCTTTTTTCCCCTTTTCATTTCCTTTTTTCCTCTTTTATCTTTTTTCCTTTATTTTATTCAGTTAAAGACACGCAAATTTAAAGATTTAGAATAGTTGGAACTAAGTGTCAAAGAAGAACCTTAACATAAAGACAAATAAAAATAAAATCCTATGCAAGAGGAAACTCTCCAACAGAGTAAACTCACCAAGATGAACAGATGCTTTGTATCAGAAAAAATTATGAGCCATACTAAGTAATAGAAGGTATGGCACAGTCAAAGTAACAACCAAAAAGCCACAGTAGATGTAGAATTTTGAAGAACTAATCAAAGATTACCACAGAAATCTTCAAAAAAAGGAGATGAAGGAAAACCTAAAGGACATTAAGAAGAACTTGGTGAGCATACAGAAGAAATTTAAACACATATTAAAAAAGAAATCCTATATTAATTAAAGATACAATAAAAGAAATTAAAAATACAGTAGAATCACACAACAGCAGATTCAAACAGGAAGAGGAAAGAATCAATGTTTTAGAAGTTAGCATATAGGCAAATGCACAGAATGAACAGATGTAGAGAAACATGAGAAAAAATGAGCAGGGACTCAGGGAATTGAATGAAAACATGAAAATTACAAGCATACACATTATGGGTATCCCAGAGTGAGACTAGTAGGGCAAGTGTGTATAGGAAGTGTTTGAAGAAATAATGTTTGAAATTTTTCCAGTTTTTATGAAGGACATGGATGCACATGTTCACAAAGAGCATCTTATTCAAAACAGAATAAATACCAACAGATCTATTGTAAGAAATCTACTAATCAGATTGTCAAATGGCAAAATAAAGAAAGAATCCTGAAAGCAGCAAGAGAAAGGAGATACATCACATATAAAGGATGCTCTATAAGATTAAGTGCTGATTTCTCATCTGAAACCATGGAAGCAAAAAGTCAGTGGTATGAAATTGTTATGGTGCTGAAAGAGAAAAAAAATAAGAGCCAATATTCTTTATCCAACATAATTATCCTTCAAAAGTGATAGATGAAACTATTCACAAATAAACAGAAATTAAGAGTATTCGTCAACAAAAAACCTGCCCTTCAAAAAATACTAAAGGGAGATCTGCATGTTGAAAGGAAAAGACAGGAGAGGGAGGTTTGGTCTAGAGTTTAGTAAGGAAGATTCTTACAAAGTATAACTAAAAGGGTCAAAAGGGAAGCAAAAATGAGATATAACATATATAAGCCTAAAGGTATAATAGCTGAAGTAATGACTGATTTTACAGTAATGACATTGAATGTTAATGGATTAAAGGCCACAGTTAAGAGACTGATTGGCAGAGTGGATAGAAATATGATCTATATGCTATGCACAAAAAAATTCACATTAGACCGAAGGACACAAATAGATGCAAGTGAAGGTCAGAAAATGATTTTTCTACACAAATGTAACCAAAAATGATCTGGGGTAGCTATACTAATATTGAACAAAATAGACTTTAAATGTAAAATTGTTGTAAGAGGCAAGGAAGGACTCTATATTCTAATAAAAGGGGCAATGTAACAAGAAGAAAGAACAATCATAAATATTTATGCAACTTACAAAGATGTCCTGAAATACATGAGGCAAACACTGGCAAAACTGAAGGAAGAAATACACACCTCTACAGTCATAGTCAGGCACTTCAATACAACACTTTCAGCAATAAACAGAACATCTGGACAGAAGATCAATAAAGAAACAGAGATTATGAATAATATATTAAAGGAACTATACCTAATGACACATACATAAAATTGCATCTTCAAACAGCAGGATATACCCTCTTCTTGAACACTCATGGACCATTCTGCAGGATAGAAACTATGTTAGGTCATAAAATAAGTCTCAATGAATTTATAAATATTGAAATTTTACAAAGCACTTCCTCTTACCACAAGGGAATTAAGCTGGAAATCAATAATGGGCAAAGAACTAGAAAATTCACAAATATATGGAATTTAAACAATAGGCTGTAACAATCAGTAGGTCAAGGATTAAATTGCAAGAGAAATCATTAATTATTCTGAGGCAAATTAAAATGAGAACACAACATATAAAAACTTATGAGATGTAATTAAGTCAGTATAGAGAGGGAAATTTATAGCCCTCAATGCCTACATTAAAAAAAGAAGAAAGAGCTAAAATCAAAAGCCCTAACTGCACATCTGGAGGGACTAGAAAAAGGACAGCAAACTAGTTCTAAAGCAATAAGAAGAAGATAAATCACAAGGAATAGAGCAGAATTAAATAAAATTGAGAAAAAAAATAGAATTAACAAAACCAACACCTGGTTTTTCAGAAGATTCATAAAATTGAGAAACCCTTAGCTAGAATAAGAAAAAAAGAAAGAAAATGGAAATAAAATCAGAAATAAGAGAGGGGACATCATTACTGATCCAACAAAAATAAAAAGGATAATAAGATGATTCTCTGAAAAATTGCATGTCAACAAGGTGGACAACTAAGATGAAATAAGTATATTTCTAGAAACACACAAACATATTACCTTGGTGAAAAATGTAATAGAAGACATCTACAGACCAATTATAAGTAATAAGATTGAATCCGTCATCAAAAACCTCCAAATAAATAAAGGCCCAGAACCAGATTGTTTCACAGATGAATTCTACATATCATTTCAAAAAGAACTAATACCAACCTATTAAAA
>JAQZBX010049489.1:0-19907 GCA_029593785.1 Cabassous unicinctus
AGAGGTTCTTTGAGTGGCCTTCCATTCAGTCCAGCTGCGGGAATCACTTATGACAGTTTTATGAGTCGTTTTACTGCCTGGTAAAGTTTTGTTTTTTTTTTTTCTTTTTTCTTTTCTTAACAAATGAGGGAAGTGTTCTTTCACCATAGTACATAAACGCCACCTTCAGGAAGGAAATATAGCATTTTTGTTAGACCAGAGGAAACAGTTTCTTTTCCTATGAGAACTTGTTAAAAAGCCCTGAGATGAACCTAAATTTCGTTTTACTCCGTTGCATAGGTGTATTAAACCTTTAAAAATATTAGTTAAAAATGAAAATGATGGGTCCTCAGTGCAACATTGAATCATGAAAGTAAGTTTACCAGATACCCCCTTTATAGTTCAAATGATTAATTTTGCTTTAAATTGCTTATCTAGAGAATAATTGCTCATCTGAATAAGTAGTTTTGGGTTAAAACCCAGAAAACATGTTTTCCAACTGGCTATTCATTTTGTTTCTAAACCAGTCTCTTGGATTGTAAAGAAATCTACCTGAAAATCAAAACTCATATGCCCATTTCTCTTTAGTCAACCTGTGGTTAAATGAATTATTTCATTACACGATGGCTACAGTGAAATATTCTGGGTTCCTCATCTATGCTATGCATTGTTTCAGCTTCATGATGGTTTCAATCATTTATCATACCTTTCAATATCTATTGTGTAGCTAACACTGATAAAAACATAAAGTAGTATATGTCAGAGTTTCCTTCTTGCAGGGGCATAGAGATCCATTAGGAAGTTAAGGAAGATAGGAACAGCCGAGAGACAATGCAAAGTAGAGAGAAATTAATAGTCAAAGTTAGCAACATTAACCACAGGTACAAAAGGAGGTCTGGGACACGGCAGACCTGTATGAATGAGAGATGTTGAGGAAGGTTTTGGTAGAAGGCAGTAAGGAAGTTGGTAGGTTGGCTTTCAAAGGTGAAAGGCAGAGGGAAAGTTTTCTTCCAGACATCGGCAGTATGAGCAATGGCTTGGAATTAGGAATGAGCACGGCATGAATAAGAGTAGTACAAGCAGAACATGGGGGGAAAAGGTCATAGAGGCTTAGCTAGATGTGAAGGAGTTAGTCTCTCCTTGAGGTATGGTTGTTACCTATAATGTTAAAAAGTAGAGGACGTTTACACTTTAAAGAACAAATAGACCATGATTAAATTCACAGTTTATGTTGCTCATAATAAGTAACAGTAACTATCAGAAATATGATAGAATGATTAAAATCCTCTCTGCTCAGAGATGTTGGGATACTGAGGAATGCCCCTATTTCTTCCTCAACATTTTTGGGAAGCAGTGGGCAAACTAGCCTGGCTGGAACAATGAACTACTACATCCTTGGTGGGATGGAGGCAGATCCCAAGGTCCATCAATAATGGCTGCCTTCCATTACTAAAGTCTTTCCTGGACCCACCTCCTTCTGAAGGTAAAGGACTATTCACACAGACAATGTGAGCCTTATACTCTCATTGTAAGGAGAATTTTCTGCTGCATCCATGGAAAAATGTCTAGTATGCTAAATATGAGTGACTTTGGATTTCCTGCTACTTTTGGTTGAGTCCTACATCTCCATTTGCCTGAAAACTGGAAGTTTCCTGCATGTGTGGCTTGCCATTGCCAGGTTTTAGTGCTAGTAAGAAGGCTGCTTTGCAGAGCCTTATGGAATTAATGCTGGAGATCGCCTCTGCCTCCCCCTCTGAGGAATAAGGTGGTAGTGATGGCTATTGATCAAAGTGGCTATTGGTCAACCCCTAGTTCCTATACTATTCTGGGGAGGTTTAAGAGGTATCAGAGCAGCAGCAGCGATTACAAAGGTAACATAAAGGTCTCAATCTTAACTTCCCAAAGCTAAATGCTGTGAGTTTCCAAAGAGGGCACAGGTGTGTTTCTCTCTTTCTCTTTCCGCGGGGCTCTCTGCTTGTAAAATCTATTCTGCTTTCTTGAAGAGCTTTCTTAATGCAATTTGAGACTGCCATTCATTCATTCATATATTCCACAAATGTTTATTGAATACTAACTTTGCAAAAAGCTCATCCTTGGGGATGGGGATACAGTGATGAGAAAAATAGTCATTGCTCTCAGGCACTGAGAGTCTAGAAGGAAAGACAAAATATAAACAATAACAATGAAATGCCACAAGTGCTCAGACAGGGTAATGCAGAGTATTGTGGTACCTAACCTAATCTGATGGGTAAATTAGAAATTAGCCAGGCAATGGTAAGCAAAAGAGTGCTTCATCATGGGCAAAGGGCAAGTATTGCAAAAGTTGTACAAGCCAAGACTAGAGAGCCTGGTTTCTGACCATCACAGCCCCTGAGAGTCCTCTTCAGGAGTGTGAATTTTATCAAAAGGGCACTGGGAAGTCACTGAAGAATTTCAAGCAAAGGAGCAGCATGTGTATATTAGAAAGACCATTGTCCTGTACACTTTACTGAAGGATGAAGTATGAGAAAAACCAAAAGTAGTATTGGTACTTTGGATTCTCTAGGGTTCAGAACTTTATATCCATCCATTTCCACAAGCAAGGATGATTCAGGATAAGAGTGACACTTTGAAATAATGGAAGGAATTGCATTCACAGTGTCCAGATCACAAATGATGGAAGGAAATAACCAGAATGTTGACAGTGGTTATCTCTGAGTGATTTTATTTTATGATTTATGTTTTCCAGTAGTCTTGAAACTTCTCTATAACTTGAGAAAACAGTATTTTATAATTGGAGAAAACAATTTTTAAATTTAGAATATAGTAATAAGAATGAAGTTAAATTTCCAAAATTTTTCTCTTTTCTTTTATCATCCTTCCACCCTTCACATATCTTATATGTCACAGAGAGCATGTTTTGATTAATTATTCAAGATCCTAGGACCCTAGAAGAAAACTTCTGGGAAGTCAGACTCATGCAGAGGTAATAAATTCCATCTCACTATTGATTTTTATAGACACTGCACTTTCTTCAGCCAAGAAGAGGCAACAGCATTAATAATGGATTTCACGTCTTCTTCCAAATTTAGTGTTCGGCCCCAGCCTGTTACTGAAGGAGTCCCGTGCACTGAATATGGCCTTCCTTCTGAATTCCCATGTCCTGAAATATCTTAGAAAACTTACTTAGAGGTGGGGAGGGGGTTGGCCTTGGTCAGATGTCCCTGTTGGTGGTGGGACTTGGATAAGTCTAGTGAGGGATGCCCTCATTTTACCAAAGAGGAAACTGAGGCCTTGAGAGGTTAAGCAACTTGACCAAGGCCGTTAGCTAGTTAGTGGCAGAACTGGGATTAGATTCATATTTTCCTAGTCCCCAAATATTGTCCTCACTGCATCACATTGCCTGCACTTTGATGATTTCAGTCTGGGGAAAAGATGTTGGGAGCGGGAGAGAGGGCTGGATAGTGATCTCATGGGGGGGCAAAGAGGATTAGGGAGGTGGTTTGGGGGGAGGATGGAAACCAACAAGCAGAGGAAATCAGGGGCTATGCCAACCTCAGGGCAAGTCTCAAACAATCCAGTCTAATCCAAAACAGGCCGGCAAGAGGCTTTGATTGGCCCATCCGGCTGTGTTCTCCAAGGGCCGTCCCTGTGCCCAGCTGGCAGGATGAAAACCATTTGAAAAATACCGGAAATTGCTCCTCACCAGGGAGCATCTGTGAAAAATACTGGCCGCAAATGAGCTGGCAAGGGTTCAGGGACTGTCGGGTCACCCTGCCACACCAGTTTGTCGAAAGGGGTTCCGGAGTTGTTTCCCACGTGGGCTGCTCAGCTGCTGTAAAGCGTTGGACCTTGTGGGCTTTTCTGCAGTGTTTCTCTTAATGCAAGAGACATATGTGTTCTTGAAAAGCTGTGGGTAAATCAGGGTTTTATACCCTGAATCATACTTTTCAAATGCACTCAGGAATAAGCCTATGGTGACTTTCTAAAGTGAAGGGTTTTCCTAAGTAATTTGCAGTTTTGCAAACCTGGATTTCTTCACGTAGAATCCACTTGTGGTCACCAGGGCCCAACAATTCCAGGGAACTGAGACCTGCTCTGTACTTTTGCACTTTGGTGCCAGGGAATGGTAAGTGAGAAGCAGAGCTACACATTCTTCCCAGCAGCCGGGGATCATGGGAATTGGCCTGGCCTTTTGGATACCGATGGCTCCTTAAGAAACCTAAGCTGGAAAAACCTAGCCCAACACTTTAGCTCATCTTTTTCTATCCCAGGTTATTCCCAACATCACTCAGTGATTTTTCTTGTCTCCAACACCCTAATGTTTCTCTCCAAAATGCTGATAATGCTCTCAGCAAAGCATCATGTAAATATTGCAGTTTGAGCTCAGAGTCCAGGCTCTTTTATCTCATCTGGGAATGAGACTGCTTGCGGACACCTATTGATCCTTTGCTCTTTCCTCTGATCTTTTTGCCTGCTGGGGAGGATGAAGCAGTTCACCAGAAAAGGGAGCTCTGGGTTTTAATGAAGCAGTTGGATTTAAGACAATAAAAGGTTTGCTTACCATCCAAATCAAATACACAAACTGTTCTGTTCATGAACTTCTGCCTCCTGGTGTCCTGTCTGGTGGCTTCGATCTATTTTAAACACAGGCAAGACCCTTTAGGCTGAGAAGGAAGAGAGGACAGTGAAAGAAAAGACCCCACGTTAGGGAAGCTGAAAACATCCCAGGTAGGTCAAATAACAGCTCTCAGAGCAGAATTCTCAAGGAGTCAGGACATGATTTCTACAAAGGCTTTTGTCTGTGGTTCCCTGCCCCTGCACTTGACCTTTCAGTCCAGGAGGTACAGAGGCTTCATGGAGAGAAATTCAAGAGTGAGGGTGACAAGAAGAGGTTTGGGTGTGAGAAAGAAAGAGTAACGGGTAAGGGGAATTTTAGTAGTGCTGAGTGACAAGATTTGAATCTCCCTTAATTTCTTTGAAAAACACAAGTGGAAAATGGAACTTCTTTTTATTGCTTTGGTTTTCTGGACTGTGTTTTTTCTTTTAAGGCCATTTGAGTATCACCTGAGCCATACCAGATTTCAGAGTTTATTCAATTTGGTAAAGGAGGTTGGGAGTGGGGGCGGAAGGTTGTTTTACGTTTCGGAAATTCTTAAGAGATAAAATCAACCCACACAGCCTCAGTGAAAACTCCAAAGCAGACACCAAGCTTGTCAGAGACCTCTTTGCCCCTTGTCAACAGAGCCCTCAGACAGGTCCAGGCTAACACCAGGATCCCATCTTCCATCTGATCCATGTTCTTTTCCAAAACCAAACAAAAACTATTGGCTGCAAAAAAATAACCTGTCATCCCACTCATTTAAAAGAGGCCACCTGGAGGATCCTACTTAGGGGAATTTTCAGCACCTTTCAAAGTGCTGCTGCAAGCGGCCACATATGCTGCCCGGGCCAGCCCTGCTAACTACAAGATCCCGTCTTCGTACCATAGTTTCATATGCAATCACTCCTGGACTCTTTGGCAGATACTTTGGCCTTACTTATATCACATAAATATTGACAAGCCCACTTCTTTCTTATCTATGTGGACCTACTCCAGCTGCCATACCTCAAGCAGCAACTGCCAAATCCCTTAGACATAACCTTGTTTTAGTCTAAAGGCTCCCGAACTCAAGTATGCATCAGAATCACTGGGAAAAGAGGTGCTGAATCTCATCCTAAGAGATCTCGGGTGGGCCCAGGAATCTACATTTTACCATGGACTTCCATGAGTCTTTGACTATTCTTTGAGAGAAGTTGATAAAGGTCCTTTACATAGAACCCATCCAAAAGCATCTTGTGAATCACTGACCTTTCTTAGGCTTGTGGTTACTAACATAAATGAACATTTGCAGGGGAATAAGCAAGGCTCAGATGGTTTCACCGACATCCTTTAATGCATAAGAGAGTGCCAGGAAAGCATCTCATTTGGGTAGAGCTCTGCAGAAGCCTCAGTGCCTTCTGGCTAGATAAGGCTATACACTTCATGGCAAGGGTTATCCTGTTCTGATCCATCATTGAAAGATGAAAATCAAGCTTCTTTTCTGCTTCCTGCAAGCTATCTGGTCGTTACACGATGGAAAAGAACTGCTTGGGATGGAGGAAAACCAAGAGGGCTGCCTTCATAAAATGTTTTGTGGAAGAAGGATTAGATTTGTCCTATGTGGTTCCAGAGAAGACCTAGGAGCAGTAGTGGAAGCTGTAGGGAAGTATAGTTAACTCAGTAAATGGAAGCTAACATTTAAGGCTCTTGAAGATGAGGTGGGCTCTGTGGTGTGGTAGTGAATGCTGTACCTTTTGACAACCAGGATGAAGAGGCTCTGTCAGTTAAACTAATATATGTCTCTTGAGTCTATTGGCATAATATGGGGTAGAAGAAGAGTCCTAGACATGGAATCAATCCTGGTTTCAAATCTCGGGTCTCTCACTTACAATGTGGCCTTGGGAGTGTAATTTAACCTTCCTGGGGTTAATGTGATAACCAGATAACATACATTAAGTGACTGGCACAGAGTAGGTGCTCAAAGTGTGTTTGCTCCCCACCACTTTCTTCTGTCTGGCATTATGTGAGGCATCAGGAAAACAAAGATGAGTTAGATCCCATGCCTGCTCCAGGAACTCCCCAGCTGATAGTAGGAGACAATCAGGAGCACAAAAATGACACAAATAATGTGCCTGCTATAATCTAGAGTGATGTGTAAAGGCTCATGGAGGCTTGAGGAAGGAGGGACTTTGAACACTCTCCAGGAATGGAAGCTTCCTATTAACTCAGGCTCTTGATCCTGTCACCTGAATTCTCCCGGACACAGAAAGTGGCTTTCCAACTTTGAGTAATTACCCATCACTGAGAAAGTGCTATGGGGGAAAGAGAAATTGTGCTAAAACAAAAGGTCAAATTCCCCTTAACACCACTTTTCTTTAAATCTATTAATCCAGCATGCATTTCTTGAGCACCAGCAGTTCCAGCTAGTGGACAGGCACAGTCCTGCCCTCACGAGGTGCACAGTCTATGTGTGGAGATAGGTATAGACAGACAAATACACTCAGTCCACCATGCCCCAATACCCATTTCAACCCCAAATGTCTTCTTCCCATTTTCCCCCTTTACAGTTACCCTTGACTAGTAAAACCTACCTCAGTCAACATGGCCCTCCCTCCTCTAATGATTCTGAACCCCCAATAGACATGTTTTTCAAATTTAATTCAGAAAATGCATTCTTGGAATTTTACGATAGAGGAATTCAAACTCTCTTGATCACACATTTTTATTAGTAAATAATTTTAACTTATCTGTCTGCATGTATTTTAATTTATATATGTCTGCTGCAATTATTATCTCGTTTCTTAAGGCACTATATGCACAACAGGCAAGGTCATCATTAATAATGATGATTGATAATTGATAATTTTAATTTTGGGAATAAACATATTTTTCTTTGTATTATTTACTGAAGAGGCCATATTGGGAGTCAATGGAGCGACAGCATTTTATTTTTGTAGGTTTCTGGTTTTGCATTCCTGTATATTTTTGAACTCAAAGTTCCACTGTGCAACTCCATTTTGTGAGGGCTAGTTTAGTTAAAACTAGGTGATGTCACTGGAAAGCCACTTAACTGGGCACACATAAACTGCAAATGCCCCAGCAGCCTGAAAGCAGAGCAAGGATAAGGGGCAGCTGCCCACACCACCCTGGGGACAGCTCATGTCCCCCAAGTGACCTCTGACCTTCTGACAAACAGACTGAAGTGCTTGTTTGAATCCGCAGGTGAAATACTGGTAAAGGTCATCTTTTTTTTCAACTTTTAGATAAACATAAATAGAAGTTCTAATATTTTCTCTCTGCTTCCCATTGGAACAGCTTGTGCTCCCCTTGGTGTGTACGCATTTGGAGGCCACTCATTCTTTGCAGCCAATTCCCAAGCCCGTTCTGTTAAAAGAAAAATAGTACCATACAACCAGCTGTGTTGAGCAGTAGCTCCTTTCCCTGCTTAAGAACACCATGGAGTTCTGGCATGTTTCTAATGTTCCCAAAGTAGAAGCATTTTAATGAACAATTAAAATGTGCTACAGTCTTCTCTTCTTACTCCCTTTTCAATTGCAATTCTGTGCTCATAAAATATCCCTGATATAAAATTAAAGCAAATATCGAGGTTTAAAAAAGATATTTTTTAGATAACTAAACACCCACACACACAATTTTTGTGAGTGGGGCGTGGGAGTTTTCTTGCCACACGTTTAGGGTCTAGTTTCATGAGAAAAAAAAAGAAAAGACAAGTTTTGTACATCAATGATTAATATTTTATCAAAATATTATTTTAAAAAAGAAACTCTTGTCATTTAATTCTATATACAAGAACTAAAAATCATCATTTTAGTGAGAGGAGTAGCTTTACATTTTCTTCTATCCTCTTTTACTCCTTCTAGAATGCATCAAGACGAGGCATTCTTAATCTTTTCTGTGCCATGAACCCTTAGCTCTCTGGTGAAAACTATAAATTCATTCTCAAAATAGTTTTTAAATGTAAAAAAAAAAAATACATAAATGTCATAAGAAATAAATTATATTGAAATATTCAAAAATCAAATATAAAAATATTAAAAAGCAAGTGAAGGAAATGTTAATATATGTGCTTGTTTATTAACACATTACATAGCAGTGTCTATTGGCAGGTCTAATGTGATTTCAAAGTAGTGACAAAATAATATTTTAAGATATCTGCAATAACAGTTATGTGATAAGAAAATATCTGTAATTTCTACTAGTGATAAAATCACCAATAATATTACTATAGTTAGTTGCCTATATTCATAATTAAAGGAAATGAAAAATTTCAAATAACAATTTATAAAAACAAATATATAATTTCATGTAACCCCTGAATCCTACCCAGGTCAGAAGCCTTCTTCTAGAATGAGACTCCTGGGACCCACCTTACTGTCCCCTACAGATATCCAGCTCTTAACATTGAACAAAGGGTATTACTTTTGAGTGTAATAATCACATGCTTTCCAGAAGGTGTCAGACTTGCATTTCTGAAGACTGAATTTCCACTTGTTGCCATAATCTCCCCAAACAAACAAATCTCTTGACTTGCTTTCAAGACAGATAATCTATCTGGCCTCATTGTTGAAAAATTAGGCAACACATTTCAAAGAAATAACCCAGAGAACTTCAAGGAAATAAATTCTACAAGGACTAAGAAAGTGCTGTCTGAATTAGGAAATGTTATGGCAAAGAACTATCCAAAGAAACAGGGAATTGTTTTCCTGACTTTAGTATAAAGACAGGATTTATGTTGTCAGCAAGGATCAGACATTGTGAAATTTCTGAAAATACATCCTGGACAACTTTTGGTTGACGATGGATAATTGATATCCTCACAGAGGAGTCCATAAACAGGAGGATTATAGAACAAAGGAGATACTGAAAATCCAGGCTATAAGCAGAGGCTTCTGGGGTACAAAGCAGGGATTCAACTATGGTCCTTCCTTTCATCTGAGATGTTACCCTTAGAATTCTTCAAAATCTCATGAAAAATAAAGAAATGTTTGAAAATCTAGTGTACTGAGTACAAGATGCTTCCTATGGAGAAGCCATTGTTCTTACATGGCCTGCAGGTACTTCTAGCATATCTAACACATGTATATTTTATTCTTCAGTGGACTTTCTTATATGAATGATGAATTACAAATTAATACATTCTGAATATGTACATTGAATTTTATGAATTCCCCCTAATTTTTATATTGTAATATCTGGTGACCACCAATTGAAAATGATCCCTGTAATAGTCTATATTATTTTTCTCAATTATTTTCCCTCCCTAAAAAGGACTGACCTCAAGCTTGGCTAAGTGATTTACATTTATTAATGAAATGGAAGAAGAAGTAGAAGTTTTAATAGCCGTTGAGCAGTTCTGATGTCTCTTTTTCTCTTTCCTCTGACTCAAGAATGACACGTCCCAGATCGGAAAAGTTCCGTAAGTTTGTATGGCAGGAGAAAAGGACATATAGAACAGAGTGGTGGCTTACTGCAGTTGAAGTAATATAAGCAAAGAAAACAATTATATGGCTTTAAGCTATTTATATTTGTTAGTTGTTATACAACATAACTTAGCAAAAGTTGACTGAGACAAACTCCAACCTTTTAATTTTCAATTTTCTTCCTCCTTCCAGTGTAAGTACTTATGGGATTTAGAAGTAAACTCAAAGTACAAGTTTATTATGCGCACTTCTATTTAATGACCACTCTTAAAATAATTATGAAAGAAGACAAAACTCTGTCTGTCTCTATCTTCAATCTTTCTACTTCTTAGAAGTTTTATTCCCGTGTCATTTTTTTTTCTTTTTTATCTTAACTCCCATCTGCTTCTGCATGATTGGTTGTGGAATCTTTCTGGATTCTTGCCAAGGAGATTCTTGTATTCAGGGATAAGCTTCCAGTTCCCAGAAAAAGCTTCTGGGTTTCTTGGACTGGTCAGTCATGACCTTGTTCTTTCTTCTGGTGGGATAGGCATAAAATCTAGAGATAAACTTTTCTCATAAACAGACAAAGTTACATTGACCATATGTCCTGGGCTGTCCCTATTTCAACTATCCTATCCTGTTGACCCAGTTGTTTTAGGTTGCTAAATGCTGCCAAGGCAATATGCCAGAAATGGGTTGGTTTTTACTATGGAGGTTTATTAACTTATAAGTTTACAGTTCCGAGGCCATAAAAGTGTCCAAATCAAGGCTTCATCAGGTGATGCTTTTCTCCCCAAGGACTGGCTGCTGGTGGTCCTGGACTCCTTTCTCATATGGTAAGGCACGTGGCAGCATCTGCTCATCTCACTCCTCTCCTCTGGGCCTTGTTGCTTTCAGTTTCTGCCTTCAATGTTTTCCTGTTAGCTTTTGAATCCTGTTGACTTTAGTTTCTGGCTACAGGGGCCTTCTCTTTCAGCTTCAGGTGTTTCTCTCCACATCTGTAGCCTTTTTTTTTTTTTCTCTGTATATTCATCCCTTTTATAAAGGACTCCAGTAAGAAGATTAAGACCTATCCTGGGCTATGCCTTACTGAAGCAATCTGATCAAATGGCCTTTAAATGAATATAATCTCATCAAAGACTCCCACTTACAATAGGTTCACACCCACAGGAATGGACCAATTTAAGAACATAATTTTCTGGGGTCAACAAAAGACTCACCACACCAGTGGTACACACAAATACTCAATTTTTGCTTCTAAAAATAGTTACCTTACGAATATTTATACCACAGGGTTCTACTTATATAAAATTCAAAAATAGGCAAAACTAAACTATACTTGTTAAGGCAGGACAGTGTTTATCCTTCAGGGGAGAAATGGAATGGTGAATGGAAGGAGTGTGAGAAGGGCTTCTGATGGTAGTAGTTGTGTTTTATTTCTTGTCCTGGATGGTGGTCCTATAGGTGCTCACTTTGTGATAATTCATTTAAGTTTTGTGTGCTTTTCCGCAATAAAAACGTTTTTAAAAATACAGTCACTGTAACCATAGTCTACTCAAAACATATATGAAATTAAGAACTTGAGAATTAACAGACTCTAACCTAGAGGGTCCATTTTGTTGTGCAGCAAAAGGAAACACTACCTTATCCACCCTGACTTTCCCAAACACAGGTCAGTTTAGTACTTTCCCCCATATTGCTTATTGTTGTTTTTTATTTTCTTATTTTTTATAGGTTTTTTTTTTTTTTTTTTTTACATTTTGTCAGGGAGCAATTACATTTAGTAGGTAATTATAGAAGTAATTAACTATAACTGTAATAAGTACTATAAAGAAGTACAGGGCACTGGGGTCTTAAGCTTTATCTCTGTCATGCTGTTATCAGCTAACAGAGGGGAAACACTTTTCCATATGCAACTTCCCAATGTAGAAGGAAAACAAGCAATAATAAACTAGGTGGATAGGTAACTATCCCAGAGTTAAAGCCAATAATGTCACAATAAGAGTGTGCAAAAAGTTTTGGCTCCTACTTGCCTCTAGCTACTCCCTCTATTCCTAACAGAAATCATCCAGTTCTGGGAACAGTTTCTGGTTCTTTAGGGCTCCTCTTGGTCTTCTTCAAATGTCTTTCACCTCTTTTCGCACAAGCCTCTTTAATCTTTAAGCACAGCTTCAAGCACACTCCCAGAGCCTTGAATGGTGAGACAGTCTTCTCTATAACTACCAAGAAACTAGTAGTTGACTCTCAGAGTTTTTCCTCACTGTGAAGTCAGCCACCTGTGAGTGGTGGATTTATGGCTGTATTTATGGCCAGATCCACAAGGCCACTGGAGTTCTATGATCAAAACAGCTGGGTCTCGGGGATTCTGATGGTCTGAGTAGAAAGAGGAAACAGAGTATGGAGGGAATTGGATTCTGCTTACCACCTCCCCAAGTCTGCCATGGATGCATTTCCTAAACACTTCTCCCAACTAACCAAAAATTAAAACACACACACACAAAAGTAGGAAAAGAACAGTCAGACCTCTGATCTTAAACGAATTCGGCAATGGCCCATAAGAAAGACTCTATTTCCTAGTCTCCTTTGCAACTATATTTAGCCATGTGATTGGATTCTGGCCAATGGAATGACTGTGGTTATGAATGCAACTTACGGGCTATACCTTTAAAGGGAATGAATATAACACCCCCTCCCCACCTCTCTCTTCTTTCTTCCATTCTGCTGATTGGAATTTGGCTGTAATGGCAGACCAGTCTGGGCCAGGAAAAAGAGACATCCTATATGGATAGCAAAACAACAAGATAAAAGAACCCGTGAACTTGATAACTTGGCAGAGAAGAGCTGCCTTATCAGCTCTGACTTTGCTATAAAAGGAAAATACATTTGTATGAGTTATTGTTGTTTTTTTCCCTTGTGATTTTGGGTCTCTGAAACATGAAGCCAAACTATATCTCAACTAGTGTGAAGGCCATCTGGCCCTGTGGTTTCAATGGAGGGCAATTTTGCCTTCCAGGGAGCATTTGACAATGTCTGGAGACATATTTGGTTTTCATAATTGAGGTGGGGGTATGGGTTACTGACATCTAGTGAGTACATGCCAAGAATGCTGCCAAACATCCTACAATGCTCAGGACAAAGCCCCACTCCCCTCCCCCATGCAAGAAAAAATCATGCATCCCAAATATCAACAATGCTGAGCCTGGTAACCTATTGAAGCATTTGAATTAGTAGTGGAGAGGATCCAAGATCCAGAGAGGCTGAGTGACAGACCTTGATGCCACACAGGTTATAGAGGCTGTGGCCATTGCTAAGGTCTCTTGACACCCAGGCCACTGCTGTTTTGTTAAGCTATTCCATGTTGCCAGTCTGAAACAAGATTTATTTACACTCTCTTCTATATTTATTTAATGAGAGAATAAAAAGGGAGACATAGAGCTAAAAGGTCTGAAAAAAAGTCACCTCATTCCTCTACCTAGAGTCAGCAATGCTTCATCAACAAACATTTATTATACATCTATTTTCTATAAATCCCTAAGCTGGATACCAGTTTTAAATCTAATTGAGGAATTAAGGCATATGAAAAAAGAGAGGATGAGCAATGCAATGGAGCAAACGATGGTGCCCAAAGAGGGACCTCTGCAATGAGTGGGTGGGAATTGAGAGGACAGAGAGTCCCGGTAGATTCTAATGGGTAGAGTTTTGGTGACTGAGACAGGTCTTCCAGGCCCATGAACTTCTACCGGGTTATGATGGTTCTTGGACTTCAGTGTCTTCACCCAGGTGGTAAAATGATCTCTGCACAGCCCCTGGGTACAGACCCCTTTCCAGGAGTTTGCAATGGATATTTGTTATGGTGGACAGCTCAATACCCCTCCCATCCCTTCTCTTCTTTTCCTTTGCAAAGCTGCTTCTCCCCTATTCTATATGCTTTTGGCAGTACACTATTGGATATATTCAAGTTACTTCTATAGACCTCTCTTTATTCTGATTTGTGTCCCAGAAGCCTGACCTGTGTGGATACATCAAGGAATTCCTTTCTCTCTGGCTTAAAATTGGTGTTGGCCATTGAGAGGCTTTGGCAGGAGATTGGAAGAAGTGAGGAGAGTGAGGTAGGGATACTTTTTCCCTGATACTTTTTCTGCCAGCTTGGGAAGAGTTGGCTGAGTTTTTCTACTGGAGGTCATAGCTTCTGTCAGGAGAGCTTTCCATATGGCTACCCTCTCCAAATCCCAGGAACCTCCCCTTCCCTTGACCTTTCAGGCCCCAGGATGACAAGGACTCCCCACTGTGCATCATTCCTGGCAGGCTTCCTTAAACCCGGCCATACCTTTGTATATAATCAGTTTATTGAACTATATTGAAACTATCCAATTTTAGTGTGCCATCATCTCTTTACTGCTGGGACCTTAGTTAATACAAAAACCTCCCCACACCCACATGAGTGAGTAAATATCTCATACTAGTCAATCAAAGTATTTCATCAAACTGGTCATGGTGGTTGGTTCACAGGGTGGGTATCTGACCAAAAACAGTCATTCAGAGCCCTTCCCTGCAGTTTTGCTTAAGACGCTGGATGATGGCAGCTCTGTCTTTCCTCCAGGCTCACTATCTGGGATGATGTAAGCCTGCAGATATCTGTGGACATGCCAACCTTCCTCCATCGTAATATAGGAATCCTGTGTTCAGAAGGAGAGAATAAGGCCAGCCCGGACAGAAGCAGAACAGAGAGATAGACAGAGAGGTCTGACAATTCCATCTGAATCCTTGGGTCCAGTCACTCTTAAGGCTCCATTCTTCCTAGTCTAGTAGACCCATTACATTCCTTGTTTGCTTGTTCTGGTTTGAATTGAGATAGAATCTTGACTTTAAATTGCATTGATCCACCTCTAAAAACGTGACCTTTGTGAGAACTTCATTCCATCATTCGTGCTAAGGAAAGCTAAAACTAACCTTGAGGGGATACATCCTTCAGGGGAATATAATCCACTCCCTCCAAGTAAAGCAGGATGGGAGGGGACAAAGGTAACTTGACTTTGTACTTTGTCATGATTAGCTATAATTTAGGCTGAAATGATTCTAATGCCCATTTCCCTATGACAAATATATATATATATATATATATATATTAGCGACCTGTCTATCCTCAGCAACCCCCTTTCCTCCTCTCACATGCAGAAGCGGATCTGATAAACACTTACACATTGAAATGATAACGGCTGCTCTGGTGAGTAGAAACAAGTAAAAAACACTGGCATCAGGGTTTGAAAATCCAGACCCGAATCATAATTCTATCATTGAGTCATTTACCCTCTCTGAGCTTCAGTTTTCTCCTCTGAAAACGTGAGATAAACTTGAACCCAAGGAATTACTTTATAATGAGAGGAATTTCAGCTACATGGGGGCAGAGGTGAGGGGAGAGGGTAATGTATGACTAGTTTTCCTTTGGTGGTAAGCAGAGGCCTATGAAGGTCCTGAAAAGGTTAACATGAAGATCCACTTACAATTCCAGACCACAAGCACTTCTTGTCATATAGCTGATGACCTTGACATGATTTTAAGGAAAGCAAGATTGCTGGTGGTTACAGACAGAATTCAGAGGCCATTCCCATGCAGAGCCAGCCCAGTCTCTGCCAGGTGCCCCTCGCCCTGGAAAGGACAAGGCTGAAGGTGCTTCCAGAGAGGCCCCTGGCTGTGTCCTGGAGGTTGGTTCTGGGAACCCCCCACAGGAAAGCTTCTGGCCTCCTTTCCAACTGCAGGAAACCAGATCCCAAGAGCAGGGATGTTTTCAAAGCCTGCAGGAGCACAGGGATTTCCCGATCTGATCATCATTCGTGTTGCAGTGAAAAGACTTTATGAAAAAGTCCAGAAGATGCTTCATGCAACAGTTGCCTAGAAAGCAAAACAAAAATCCCCTGACACTTCAAAAAATTCCCCCAAAATCAAGACAGTGGCACCACCAGAGCTAGCAGGCATCATCCTGCTTTTTATCTTTTGTCACTCTTCTTCCTTTAGCCAAACCTCTGCTACACAGTTCTGCCTCGGATTGGCCCTTGGATTAGGCCCAAAACAGACCAGCCCGTTTGGGTTTCAGGACACCTCATCTTTCCATCCTTGGCCCCACGCACACCCCTATGAGTTTGCTCTATCTTCCCCTGGGGTCTGCAAGCTCCTAGAGGGAACAAGGCAGGCAGATCAGCTCTTTTCATCCACACTCTTTCAGATATTTAAGTTCTGAAATGTTGGTTTTAGTGGTGCTGCTTCACAAATAGAATTTAAACATGCCAGATTGGTATTTCTGTTCCCCACACGACTCCCTAAAGAAAGGGGCCACGCTGTTTCTTAATTTGCAGGCCACGGCTACAGTGGGCAGCCACTCTGCTTCTATTCTTTATGTGGTTGACCTTAAGTTGTTAGTCCTAAAACCAGATTTTCTAATTAACTTGGGCTGCTCCTCTCCTCTGTGCTTCAATTTCATCATCTATAATAAAAAAGGAGCTGACTCAAGTGCTCTGTTAGTTTCCTTTCTACTCTAAGGGTTTGAATTTCTATCATTTTTCTTAAGTTACCAAATGATGAGAGTAATATTTCCTTTATTTACACAAGTCAAAATATATTTTATTTTTCATTAACAAGTATCACTACTAATGTCCTTGCAATGGAAGCATTAACAGGTCAGATAGTGGGAACAGGGCCAAGGACAGCAAGGCAATGATTATACAATAAACAAGCCAGGAGAGGGCTCCCCGGTGATTCCACAGAATGCTGGAAGACAAAGAAAGCTGGAAGGAAAACAGAACATGACACAGCATTGCAAAAGTGTTTATGAAGAAGCAACACACACGCACACACACACAGACAGCTCTTCTCTACTCTTTAACCCCTTCTACAGCCAACAGAGCAATCAGTGGAAATTTCCAGCACAACTGACAAGCATTTGCTGTTCACCTATAAACTTTGCTTTAGCAATTGTAAATTTTCCATGCCCTTTTGTCAGCTGAATGTTCTTTCTATTTGCTGCATATTGGAAAACTTCCCTTCCTAGTATTTAAGTTCAATTGTCCATCGTTCTTGAGATCATAATGAAATAATCGAACAGATTTTGTAAAAATAATATTTTAAGAGCACTAATGTATGGTACCATACAGCAAATAAAACTAGGCCCTGTGGCTCTCAGTAATGATGTCAGTTCAGAAAAGAGAATGTTTATTTTTTGAACCGGTGAACAGACTGGAACAAAATATAGGCACAATTATTATTTAGCCTGCTTCCCCAGTGGGAAGTGAAGGCTTACTGAGGTTTCATCAATGGCTTTTTTATTTCCCTTCTTCTAAGCCAATAACGTCTTGGGAGTCGAAGTAGTCTGAGTCTGGGTGCAGAGTTCCTGACAAACTGTTATTGTCAAAGCTTTCTGACCACGTGTAAACAGAGATGGAGTCACCCCAATAAAAACTAATAGAAATAATAGTGATTGAATGCTTAGCCTGAAGCTAAGTGCTTTGTAAGGTAACTCCATTATTCTCATCCTTGCTTTACATTTGGGAAAACTGAAGTTTAGAGACCAGGTAGCTTGCCTGAGGTCACATAGCTAATCAATGCAGAACTGGGTTTGAATCAAGGTCTTGCTAAGGTCAGAGACTGAATTCTTAACTACCCTGTTACACTGTACACGTGGAAAGCTTCCTTTTTTCCAACCTATCAAGTAAGATATTTTTCACACTCACTCCCTAACCCCGCCCCCCATATACCCCATATGAGCCAAAGGTGAGAATTAAACCAAACAATTGAATTCTGCTTTATAAATATTTATTGAGATTCTACTATGTGCTAGACACAATGCTAGGCTATTCCATGGGAAACTACAGAAACAAAGTCACAAAGTTTATAATCTTATGGTGGGGAAAACAGATCATTATAATTTATGGCTGGAATATAGCCGTAAGCAGAATGTGATATTATGATAGTACGATAGCAATAAGGGATAGAGGAGCTTTGGGTTGTTTCCCCCTGAGACTTGAATTGCGTTTTGAAGGATGGGTGGGACTTTAAAGTTTACGGCTGTGTGGAGATGATATTCTGGGGAGCAAACAACAGGAGCTAGTGCAGCTGGGACCCGGCTAGATTCCTGAGCCTACAGATGGGTCATGAATATCTGGGTTGGACTCCCAAGCAGGTAAAGTAGGCAGTAACCCATCAATCGGGATATTTTGGGGCTGAAATAGCTCACCCATGAGAAGAAATAAAATTCCAGGCTGCTGCAGCCAGGGAGGATGTGTGAACCGCCTAAATAAAGGTGCCCTCAGAATCATGGGGCTTAGGCAGAAGTTCTCCCTTCCCATCAAAAGCCATGGGGCATACAAATACCCACCCCCTCCCCACTCTGTGTGTGGCAGGCAAAACCACAGAGCAGACCTCCGTGGTAAATGGCCTTGATCCTACGGCATTGTACAGGCCAAGCTGGGGGCGAATAGCCAGGCCTGACACCCAGTATGGTGCACTGCTGGCAGCTATTCTGTTGGGTGTCTGCTTTCTTGACAGGGACCCAGGTCATATCGATTTTTAAATATTTTTTAAAACTACCCATAAAACAGGAAGAGAGCCAGACCTATGGAAATACAGTTAATGAAGAAATTGAAGTGAAGTCAGAACTTCGGACAATTGCAGATGGAGAGACAGAATTTCCTGCAGTTAGTGTATGAGGCCTGGGTGAAGGGAGAAACTAGCCCAAGCTCAGGGAGGTATGCGCCATGGGTCAGTAAGGCGCACAAGAGGGCAGAACTAGACCACAAGAGAAAAAGAGTCCAACTTTAACAAGGTAGGGACGTTTTCCTTGGGGGATAAGGGGGTCACAATATACGGATGCATAAGTTATCAAATGCTGAGAGTAATATTTCCTTTGTTTACACAAGTCAATATATATTTTATTTTTCATTAACAAGTATCACTAATAATGTCCTTGCAATGGAAGTATTAACCTCCTGCAGTTAAACTTGTTTTTTGCTTGTAGTTTGTTGTGTATGTATTTGTTTAAAGTTGACTTCTTCATAAAACTGAATATAGTTAACTCCATAATGCATATTTGGCTTTTTCAAATAATCCTTTCTGTTGACTTTATAGAGATAGAAATGAAAAGAATCCCTGGGGGCAAAAATAAGAACTGTATTTGCTACTATGTGTCTAAAGAAAATGTGGAATAATTCTCAAGAACATAACAAAAGTGGTTACCTAATGGGGCAAGGGGAAGGAGTGGGGTAGAAGGGAATAGGACTGGGTGCATGACTTTTCACTGATTATCCTTCATATTTGTCCATTTTGACTTATGCAAATGTGATATCTCTGAGAAAAGAACCAAATAAGGAAATAAGAGAACTTAAAATAACTTTAATTATATTTTTTGCAAATACCTAGATGATCCATGGAAGAAGGACACTTAAACTGATCACAGAGATTATCTCTAGGGAGGGAACTGGCGGGGCAGGGCCTGGGAGGAGACTCACTTTTCATTCTATCACCTTTTGAATATTTTGAATTCTGGTCATTTGCAGGTATTATCTATTCTTGAGCAAATAAATGGAAAAATAACAGTAACCTTAAACTAAAACGACCCTTCTGATGACTGCAGTGAAAGTTCAGAGCAGGGGTCCCAGCAAGGAGCATCCTGGGCCTTAGCAGAGCCTGTTTCTCATTTTATTGGAAAGGCCTTTCTTGGCCGGAAGTAGAGCCTCTTCTGAATGCTGATGCCCAAATCCCCATAATTGGAGTATGAACTGGTTCAGAAATGGTTTCCTTCCTGTTTTCCTAGTAAGGATCACATAGGAAGCTTTAGTGACCATTTACATCCTAGCAAACAAGTAAATGTCACTGTGGAAAAATTCCAGAGGAAACAAAATTAACAAGAGGGAATTCCCTGCCCCACCCACAGGTTTTTGTTGTGTTTTTTTTTTTTT
>JAQZBX010049490.1:0-19899 GCA_029593785.1 Cabassous unicinctus
CCACATCGAAGATTCCGAGGATTGAATCCCAGTGAAGACAGGAAAAGAGAGATGAGAAGAGAGGGCAAGAAACGGACACAGAGAGTTACCCAGCAAATGGACACAGAATCAGCAAAAACGGGGTGGGGGGAGTAAAAATGGTTAAAAGTAAATAAATAAATAAATAAATCCTTAAAAAAATGTATAGGGGAGGAATATATGGACTATAGTTAGTAGTAATACTTTGACGTTGTTTTTTCATGATTTATTAACAAATGTTTCACAACAATGCAGGGTGTTTGTGAGGGGGGTGATGTGTGGGAGCCCTGTATGATGTTATGCATGTTTGTTTTGTAAGTTCACGATGTTTACTGAATACTTATAGTTTATGTATGTTCATGTATGAATGAAATACTTCAATAAATTGTTTTTAAAAATTATAATCTATACCAAGAAACAGGAAGATATGGCCCAGCCAAAGGAACAAGATAAGCCTCCAGATGACATAAAGGAGTTGATACAACTAATCATAGATATTCAAACAAATCTCCTTAATGAATTCAACAAGATGGCTACAGAGATTAAGGATATTATGCAGACATTGGGTGAGCACAAAGAAGAATTTGATAGCATACATAGAAAAAGACAGATCTTATGGAAATTAAGATAAAATAAATGAAATTAAAAATATACTGGAGGCATATAAGAACATATTTGAGGAGCCAGAGGAAAGGATCAATGAGCTTGAAGGCATGGCCTCCAAAGGTGAACATACTAAAGAGTAGATAAAGAAAAGAATGGGGAAAAAAATTGAACAGGGTCTCAGGGAACTAAATGATGGCAAAAGATATGCAAACATATGTGTTGTGGGTGTCCCAGATGGAGAAGAGAAGGGAAAAAGAGCAGAAGAAATTATGGTTGAAAATTTCCTAACCCTATTGAAGGACAGAGATATCCATGTCCAAGAAGCACAGCATACTCCCATCTGAATAAATCTGAATACACCTACTCTGAGACACTTAAATCAGAATGTCAAATGCCAAAGGCAAAGAGAGAATTCTGAGAGCAGCAAGAGAAAAGCAATACATCACATACAAGGGATACCCAATAAGATTAAGTGCTGATTTCTCATCAGAAACCATGGAAGCAAGAAGGCAGTGGCATGATATATTAAAGATGCTGCAAGAGAAAAACTGCCAGCCAAGAATCTTATATCCAGCAAGACTGTCTTTCAAAAATGAGTGTGAGTTTAGAATATTCACAAATAAACAGAAACTGAGTTTGTAACTAAGAGAACAGCTTTGCAGGAAATACTAAAGGGAATGCCACAGCCTGAAAATAAAATACAGGAGAGAGAAGCTTGGCAGAGTGTCTAGAAATGAAGATTAGAACAGTAAAAGTAACTAAAATGTCAAGAGTGGTGAAAATAAAATATAACAGATAAAACCCAAAGGTCAAAATGGGTGAAGTAAGAACTGCCTTTACAGTGATAACATTGAATGTTAATGTTGAATGTTAATGGATTAAACATCAAAAGACACAGACTGGCAGAATGGATAAGAAAATATGAGCCATCTATATGCTGTCTACAAGAAACTTACCTTAGACCCCAGGACACCAATAGATTGAAAGTGAAAGGCTGGAAAAAGATATTCCGTGCAGGCAGTAACAACAACAACAACAAAAAGCTGGAGTAGCTACACTTAGATCACATGAAATAAACTTTAAAAGCAAAACTCTAATTAGAGACAAAGAAGGACATTATATATTAACAAAAGAGAAAATTCACCAGGAAGAAACAATAATCATAAATGTATATGCACCTAACCAGGATGTCTCAAATTTCATGAGGCAAAAACACCAGCAAAACTGAAGGTAGAAATAGATGTCCCTACAATAGTAGGGACATCAGCAGAGTGCCAGGATTCAAGATTAATACACAAAAATAAGTAGTGTTTCTATACAATAGTAATATACAATCTAAGGAGGAAGTCAGGGGGGAAAATCCATTTACAAGAGTGACTAAAAGAATCAAGGCTTTAGGAATGAACTTAACCAAGGATGTAAAGCACTTGTATTAAGAAAACTATAATGCATTGCTAAATTTTTTTAAAAAATATACCTAAATGAATGGAAGAACACTCCCTGCTTGTGGATTGGAAGACTAAATATCATTAAGATGTCAATTCTACCCAAATTGATATAAAGATTCTATGAAATCTCGATAAAAATTCCACCAGCATTTTTTAAAGAAACAGAAAACACAATTATCAAATTTATTTGGAAGGGTAAAAGGCCCCAAATAGCCAGAAACATCTTAAAAAGGAAGAGCGAAGTTGGAGACCTCTCACTTCCAGACTTTAAATCATATTACCTAGCTACAGTGGTAAAAACAGCATGGTACTGGCATAAAGATAGACACATAGACCAATGAAACAGAATTGATGGTTCAGAAACAGACCCTCACATCTATGGTCAAGTGATTTTTGATAAGGCTGTCAAACCCACCCAGCTGGGACAGAAAGTCTATTCAACAAATGGTGCTGGGAGAACTGGCTATCCATATCCAAAAGAAAGAAAGAAGACCCCTATTTCATACCTTATACAAAAAGTACCTCAAAATAGATCAAAGACCTAACTGTAAAATCTATAACCATAAAGCTCCTGGAAGAAAATATAGGGAAACTTCTTCAAGACCTGGCACTAGATGGTAGATACTTAAACCTTACACTGAAAGCACGAGCAATGAAAGAAAACATGGATAACAGGACCTCCTCAAACTTAGACACTTTTGTGATTCAAAGGACTTCATCAAGAAAGTAAAAAGGCAGCCCACTCAATGGGAGAAATTATTTGGAAACCACATATCCAATAAGGGATTGATTTCCATTCTATATAAAGAGATCATACAACTCAACAATAAAAGAGCAACCAATCCGATTTAAAAATGGGCAAAACACTTAAATAGACATTTCTCCAAAGAGGAAATACAAATGGCCAAAAAGCACATGAAGAAATGTTCGCTACCACTAGCTATTAGGGAAATGCAAATCAAAACAACAATGAGTTATCATCTCACACTGCATAGAATGGCCATTATTAAAAAAAAAACAAAAAAAACAGAAAACAATAAGCGCTGGAGAGGATATGGAATAATAGGAACACTCTTTCACTACTATTGGGAAGGTAAAATGGTGCAGCCTCTGTGGAAGACAGTTTGGCGATCCTCAGAAAGCTAAATATAGAACTGCCATATGATCCAGCATTTCCTCTACTAGGAATATTTTCAGAAGAACAGAAAACTGTGCCATGAAGTCATCTTCACACCTATGTTCATAGCAGCTTATTCAAAATTGCCAAAAGATGGAAACAACCCCAGTGTCTGTCAACCAATGAATGGATAAACAAAATGTGGTATATACATGTGATGGAATACTATGCTGCTATAAAAAGAAATGAAATTGGGACACATATGATAACATGGATGAACCTTGAAGACATTATGTCAAGTGAAATAAGCCAGACACAAAAGGACAAATATTGCATGGTCTCACTAATATGAACTAAATACGAAGAATAAAAGTGTGGGGTTAAAACTTAGAGTATAGGTTATTAGGAGATAAGAGGAGGGCTGAGAATGTGTATTGATGCTTAATGTATGTGGAAGTTTTAATTAACTTGACTGTGGAAATGGATAGAGTTGATGGTAACACATTATAGTGAGTAGAACTAACACAGCTGGTTTATAAATGGGATTGTGGCTGAAGAGGGTAGTCTAAGGATGTAAATGTCAATTGAAAGAAAGCTAGAGAATAATCTAGGGACTGAATATCACAGTGAACTCAGAGGTAGATGAGAATTGCAGTTAATAGTGCAAATACAAGAATGTCCTTCTATGAACTTGAACAAATGTATATCACTATTGCAAGGTGGTAAGAATGTGGAGAAGCATGGGAAGATACAATCAACGTAAACTGTGCACTATAGTTAACAGCAATACTATGATATTCTTGCATAAATGTCAAAGATGTATTCTGTTAATAGGGGGTATGGAAAAAATATACCAAATATACACTATAGACCTTAGTTAGTGGTAATAGTCTGATGCTATTATCTCATAATCTGTAACAAATATTCCACAACAATGTAGTGTGTTGGTGGAAGGGTGTTATATGGGAATCCGACACATGTGCATGACTGTTTTGTAAGTTCACAACCTCTCTAATAAAAACATATTTTTAAAAAAGAAATAAGGGATGTTTGAAGGTAAGTCAGCAAATGCATATGCCTGGTTGTGCCCCACAGCAGGTGAGTGCCAGGAGTCCTGAGTGTGAAGGCAGGAGAGAGCCACATGGTCCCCAGGAGTAGAGAAAGGGAGAGGTGTGTAGAGGAGAAGGCAGGGAGGTAGGAGAGAACCAGGCAGGCAGTGGGGGGAGCACCACCAATGCCGGTGGAGTAAATGTATCTGACCCAGGCACTGGCAGGTGCATCTGTGCAGGGAGACATTTGTTCCAGAAGCCTGAGGCATTTCCCCACTGGCACTGGAGGAGATGATCGCTCTTGGTAGACCTATCCTAGAGAACAGGATGGTAATATCTGTGGGTTCCAATCTTACCTTCCCACTCAGCTCAGGCCCCAGACTGGCTTCTCCATTCCCAAAGCCCCTTGTCCTGCAGCTTTGTCTCATGCTGAGGCCAAATACCCTGCCAGACACCAACCTCCTCCCAGCACACTTTGTGGGAAGAAAATTCAGATTCTAAGAGAAAGTAGTCTGACTTGCTGATTTCACCATCTGCTGAGGTTACTTCAGTGAAGGTGTGGCCCATCTCAGAATGAGTCCTAATCCTATCACTGGAATCTTTTATAAGCTGCACGAAACTCAGAGGGAGCAGCCAGAAGCTGAACATCAACAGAGCCCAGAAAAGAAGGAAGAGACCAGGAGATGCTGCCATGTGCCTTGCCTTGTGGCAAGCTAAGAACCAAGGATCCGGCAGTCAGCCTCAGAATGCTACAGTCTTCGGGGAGAAAGCATCACCTTGATTTGGACTTTTTTCCTAACCTCAAAACCATGAGCAAATAAATTTCCTTGTTAAAGCTAAACCATTCCATGGTATTTGCTTGAGCAGCCAAGAAAACTAAAACACTATATGCCTGTAAACTTCTGTTTTTGCAAACAGAAAGGTCTAGTAAGATGCACATCAAATGTTAACAATGAGTATCTTTGGATACTGGAATTAGTAATATTTTTTTACTTCCTCCTTTATAATTTTCTATATTATCTGAATTTTACATTTAACTTATATTAATTTGACAATCAAAATAAAATGTTTACAATTAAAATATCAGTTAATAAAATATAACTCCATTTGGAAAGTGGTAAAAAGTAAGTTTCACCCTCTCCTATTTTGACTGCATGAGGAAAGGCAGGACATGTAGGAATAACTGTGTGGATGAGGGCCTGGATGCAGAAAGGGAAGCCACTTAGAATTCTACCCAAGGTCCTCTGCCCAGCCTTCTATACCCTGTGTGATCCTGACCTGTCTTCTCTGTGATCAACTCTTCCACCACTCTCCCATTGCTCACAGTTTTTCAGTATTCCTGGGCACCCTCCTGTACTCCTAACATGCCAAACACACTCCAGCCTCAGGACCTTTGCACCAGCTGTTCCCTCCATCTGGTTCACTCCACTCCCCACATCATCACACATTGTCACATGGTTCTCAGATTAAATGTCACCTCTCCTTGCAGCCTTCCATTATACCCAGTTTAAACTCATCTTCTCCCCCTCCACACCTTTGTCATTGTCAATCACTCCATCCTGTTTTATTTTTTACACTCATCAATTCTGAAATAACAATGCTTATTTCTTTTCCTATTCATTCATCACCTGTTTTTCCACTACTGTGAGCTGTTGATGGTGTCGGCAGCAAGATTAGAACCTTTAAAGAACCGAAACATGGACTTCTACCAGCCCCCCATGAAATCCCAAATAAAATCAATACTATGTTTTAGTGTTAGGAACTCCACTTACACTAAAAGTTTTCAGCTTTCCCATATTTTCTCTGATTACCACCAAACCCCAGCAACAGCCCATGGCTTGTCACATTGTATGTGCTCAGTGAACAAGTACAGAATGAATGAATAAATACTTGAATGTCTGAGCCATGGGGAAGGAAAGGGAAAGCAGAAGAGAGTTATCTCAGAGAGGAAAGAGGCTCAGGCTACTGAGCAGGTGTATTAGTCAGCCAAAGGGGTGCTAATGCGAAATACCAAAAATGGGTTGGTCTTTATAAAGGGTATTTATTTGGGGTAGAAGTCCACAGATACCAGGCCATAAAGCGTTAAGTTTCTTCTCACCAAAGTTCATTGCCACATGTTGGAGCAGGACAGCTGCCGACATTTGCCAGGGTTCAGGCTTCTTGTGTTCCTCTCTTCCCAGGGCTGCGTTTCTCTCCGGGCTTAGCTCCTTTGGTTCCTTCACAAGGTCAGCTGTAGACTATCAGGCCAATGGCTCGCTTCTCTTCTCTTGGGGCCTTCTTTCCAACATCAAAACTGCTTCTCAAAAATGGCTTCAACTCTGTCCTTTGCTTTGCCTTTTATATTCGATTCCCCACCCACCAAGGGGTGGGGCTCAACGCCCTACTGACGTGGCCCAGTCAACACCCCAATCATAACTCAATCATGCCTAGATTAACAGATCACTTTATAAGCATGATCCAATTATATTTTGGAATTCATAATTATATCAAATTGCCTAACGGCCACAGCAGGTGAAAATAATACTGAGTGGCATCGAGAAGAAACCCTCAGGCCCCAGGTGGTGGTCAGCTGGGAATCTTCCCGCCGGCACGCCTGGAACAGCCACTGTGTTCCTAAAGTCAGATCAGAGAGCAACATCCTGGTCCCCATCTACTCAGGCAGTGAAAGCCATTTTCTAAACCTTGGAAAATTTTAACCTGGTAAGTAAAGTTAAGCATGAGGGAAAAAATAACCCCCTCCCATGTAAGAGCAAAATACTAACTTAGAGCACAGCAGAATTTTGTTTTGTATGAACAAGTTATAAATTGTTGAAAACAAGAGTTTCAAATGGAAATGTTGGCATAATAATCTTATCTGTAGCAGCACAAATAACCAACCATAACCATTATTATTTTGTCTTTTATGAACGTTTGCTTTTATGAAAGTACAGCTTGCTCAACATGTTTGTCTTTTAATGTGAGTTAAGAGGTAATTTGCATGAACATAAATAAAGCAGTATCAATTCAGTGGCATTGTGAATTAATTAGCTACAACCCACCATAATGAATTGGGAAAACGCAACTGCGCTTTCCATCTCTTTTATTTATAGCTCATGTTTCCTAAGTTACACCTTTTCAGATATTAAGAGCCAAACATGCTTGCTTCTTAAAAAGGTTAATTATCCAAGACAGGTTTATGGTACCTTATCTAAAGGCACACATTCTACTTCTTTGGCATCTAGGAATTGTGTATTTGCAAACAGTGAAAAGTTAATCAGTCCGATTTCCCTCTCTCCACGCCCCGGCAAGCACCCCTCCCCTCTGTGTTCTGTTGGTTTAGGTGGTCCTCTCAACCAGGTTCCTGCCTCTGTCTGACTCTGGCAAATCTACACCTACAGTTTAGAGCAAAGAATCAGAAGCCCTGAGGGTGTGGACCCATTGCCTTTACTGTGTGAGCCCGAAATGACTGAGGCGAGAGGGGTACGCTGGATCCAACCTGCTGGGCAATATCTGGGACAAGCTTACCAAATCTGGCCTACAGTTGTGGTTTGCCTGGCCCATAAAGTGTTCGAGAATTGAATTGAGCAATTTTTTTAAATTTGAAGGTTGCCCTCTCTCTCTCTCTCTCTCTTTCTCTTTCACACACACAGACACACACACACACACACACACACACACACACAATTGGATTTCTGGTTTATCTCAAGAAACCAGGAAGTCGGTCAATATTGGGCTGTATTTTCTGGTGGCCCAATAAGGTGTTTGAAGACCACTTCTTTAGACACAGCCTGTGTTCCAGGGCTTTCCCAGAGGCCCACCATTTCCTATTGTCCTTTTGAAACTGAGGCTAAGGGCCCACGATGATAGGTTTTAGCGAGCTAGCACAAGATGAGAATGGAGAAGTTGGGCCTGATCAGGCAGTCTTAGAGTGAGTTCCCCCCAGAGCAGAGCTAATGAGAGATTTGTATACAGGTACTTGATTTGAGAATGTGGTCCTAGTGATAAGGACTGAGGAAGAGAGGAGGAAAGCAGGGAAGGAAGAAAAATCAACACAATGATGCATTATTGAGCTGGTCACTGTTTTAGTTTGCTAGTCTCCTGAAATGTAAGATAACAGAAATGGGTTGGCTTTTACAATGGGGATTCATTAGCTTAAAGGCTTACAGTTCTGAGGCTGTGAAAGTGTCCAAATCAAGGCATCATCAGGTGATGCTTTCTCCCCAAAGCTTGGCTACTGGCTTCCTGGATTCCTCTGGCACATGGCAAGGCACTTCATCTGCTGGTTTCTCCTTTCTCTCAAGGTTTCACTGCATTAGTTTCTGGCTTCCTCTGGCTCTCTCTCTCTTGTCGTCTGAATTCCTCCTGTTTATAAAGGACTCCAGTAAAAGGATTAAGATCCACTCCAGGCCTCACTTTATTGAAGTAATCTAATCAAAAGACCTTAACTGAAGTAACCTAATCAAAATGTCCTACATACAATAGGTTTACACCCACAGGAATGGATCAACTTTAAGAACATGATTTTCTGGGGTACATTCAGCCTCAAACTACCACAGTCACTATTGATGGCACTGTGCTCAGTCCTTCTGGGAGCTTCTGAGGAACCTTATCAAATGTGCCTCAGAACTGTCCACATAGAGGGTAAAGGAAGAAAGCATTTATTCATTGGCTTCCATCTCCTATAGGTGTCCCCATTGGTGTTAACTCCCCTGAACTTTTGGGTTTAACATGTATGACTGCTGAGCATGTTCCTGGAGGAACCTAATACGTTGGAGTAAGAAAAATTCTGGCGCAGGAGCAAAAGATACCCAATGCCAGCCAGGTGAGGCTGTCAGATTGCTTCCATGCAATGCTGGTTCAGAGCCAGATTGAAAGCAGGGCCAGGAACAAGAGATGCAGATGCAAAACAGTCCCACGAGAAGTCTGATACAATAACAATCAGATGGAACCCCACCTTATCTTCCCACCACCAAACCAACCCACCCCCTTTCATCATTATGCATGCTCTCTGCCTTCTCTCCTGTTAATAGTGCCCATCAAAGATCAGACTTTCCATGGGGTCCCATTCCTTCTCACCTCCTTTTTCCTACATCATCAGTTTCCCCTCCTTCATTGGCATACCAAACATGCCACATGCCCTAGCATATTATATTTAAAAAAAAAAAAACCTTTTAGTCCAGTCTCTCTCTAGCTTTGACCCATTTCTCTGCTCTCTTTTGGAGCAAAACTTAGTGAAAGAGGTGCCTACAGTCATTCTTTCCACTTCCTCTCACCGTCCTCTGAAATGGCCCTTATTAAATCTCCAGGAGGTCCCCTGAAAAGGGAGAAATAAATGATCATGGGTAGATAAAGTTGCCCAAAGTTATGACCTCCCACCTCTCCCATTTATACCCTCTTGGGTGAGCTTGGCTATTCATGCCTACAGGCACTAAGCAGCAATCTTGACAAATGGACAGGGCTTGTCAGCATCAATAACTGTGGAATAAATACCCATGTCAGTTATCATTTATGTTGGCTCTCCTTCCTTCATCTTTGAATAACTCCATATTTAATACAAATGGGAAATTCATTGTCTTTAGATTTGGGGAAGCCATGGATGACACCAAACTTCAACTTGTCCATAATCTCTCTGGCCTGGACTGAGCAGCCAACTCCTCACCTCATCTTACCAGGTATGAGGGTACCAATGGAAGGCCTTTACAAGGGGAGGGCAGTGAAGACAGAGGGTTGGTGGAGGTCAAGTGACAGAGTAGAGATGAGGGCTTGGATGACACATCAACATGGAAACCCACCCAGAGCTGGTGTGGTACAAGGGAGCTCAGCATGGGAGTGGGCAGTAGCTCAGCAGTGCTTTGTGCTCCCTGCTGGCCATATCACAGACACTCAGCCCACTGTGTGCAGGTCCTGACCTTTGCTGCCCACCGCCCAGAAGATACACTCCCTGTGGCCAAGGCCTGCTCTGTCTTGTTCTCTGCTCTGTCCTCAACCAAGCAATTAGCAGTTACCCCATGGAGGTTTTTCTAATGATTTTTTTTACCATGCAACAAAACCTTTATTAACATTTAGAACAGATTCAGCTATTATTGAAACTAGTAATTTCTAAATTTACAATTGGGGCAACTGGCTATAGTGCAGAATAATGCCGCCATTGGGCACTGTGGATGCAAACGAAGAATTGACATCCCCTCTCAGGCATAGGGGCAGGGGCAGGGTCGACCCTTTCCAGATGTTATAGTCCAGCTGCTTGACTGCAAAGATGAGCCTCTGCAACCCAGGTGAGAACAACAAAGGAGGAAAGGACCTCCCTCAGGAGCTCCTCAGGGATGCCTGGTTCTCTGTGCACTATGGGAACTGAAATTGCCTGTATGTCCATCTGTCTCTGCCACACAACCTCAGAATGTGAGGTCTTCAGGGCTGGGACAGTGTTATCCATCTGAGTCCCAGGCCTCAGCGCAGGCCTGGCCCAGAGTTGGAAGAATGAATGAGTCTGGATTACTAGTATTCATTAATTTCAGACCAACCTTGAACTTCTATCTGTTTCAGTATCCTGGATCTTGGGCCCCCAGCAATAAACAAACTTCTGCTTCTGTGGCTGACAAGCCCATAGCCCAACAGGAGAGGGCCTTGTCCAGCCGACCCTGATGTCCAAGATGGCTTCATGCCCCTTCCCCTGGAGGAGTCTCAGCCTCTTGCCTCTGCTTCGCTGCTTGGGTGAGCAAGTCTCTGAGTTTCTCCTCTAGGTTGGGGCTCTGCCCTCAACCGCAGGCCTGGCTGCTACCCCACACGTGGCCTGAACCCAACTCTGCTGGGTGTCAGGCCCTCTGGGTTCCAGCTCTGCACCCTGATGTTGGGTGGTCGCTGTCACCCCAGCCCCTCCCCTAGCACCCTGCAGGTGGTCCTGCCAATGACAGATGAGATGTCTAATCCTGCTCAGTCATTCATGCCTTCACTGTGGGGTTTGCTAGGGCAGCTGAGGCAAAGGCTGGGCGAAAAACAGACAAAGAGAAAAAGGAAGAAGAGGAAGACAAAGTGGGTGAGGGTGTGCTAGACAAACCACTAGGGCGGTGTTTTCAAATTGTGTGTGAGGACCCTTTAGTAGGTCATAACAGCAATTCTGTGGCGCTCAGCAGCTATGAAAATAAACCAGAATAGAATAGTAAAGAAAACATGATTGCATCACCCATGATAAGGGTAAGTCTTCATTTTGTGAACTTCTGTTTCTGTTTTTATATATGCACACATGCATGCATATTACATCTCAATCAATGCAAAAAGTACTGGTAGGTCAATAACTTTTGGAGAACCCTGCCCAATTGGCTTGTGTGCCAGTCCACAGACTCCTTCACTTAGCCAAGGCCCCCAGGCTGCCCACTGAAGGGAAAGCAGACCAAGTGATGCTGATGTGATGTTATCCCTTAAAAACCCACAGAGCAGTCAGGAGGCCCTGATCTGAACATTGCCAGCAGCAAGGTCATAACTGCCGGAACAGCAAAGGCCGCTCATTTGCAGCCAAAGTGAAGTCTCCTCGGGTTCCTTGGAGCAGCCGCCGGTGGGGTTTGCCCAGCGCGGGGGCATCAGGAGCCTCGATTGTGCAGCACCTCCTGGCGCCTGGCACAGTGCATGGCCTACCTCTGGGTGCCGTTGAGTTCCAAAGCAATAGCAGGTTCACTTCTGCTTTACTCATCATGGAGGTCCCAGGGCCCAGTTACTTAGTAGGTAGTCACTCCACACGGCGTGTAATGATGGAGCAGGCCCAGGGCCTCACCTGGGTTCACGTGGCCTTCAGCTGATCACTGAACTACTGGATGCCTTGCTTTCTCAGCCCTGAAGCAAAGATCCTAATATCTGCCTGGTAGGATTGTTGTGAGGGCCAGAGAATCAGTCACGGCATGTGGAGTGACTGCCTACTAAGTACTGGGCCCTGGGACCTCCTGAAGGGTGCCTAGCACATAGTAGGTGCCCTATCAGGCATCTTTAGGGATCTGCATGACTACCCTGCACTGGGTAGCATAACAGCTGCAAAGCTGTGAATCAACAAAGCAAAGCAAAGCAACAGGTCTGAAGTGAACTTGGAAAACGTATTCCAAGTCCTTCTAATGGAGGCAGAAAATCATAGTGGTTAAACATACAAGCTCTGTAGCCCAACTTCCTGAGTTCAAATAACTGCTAACAGTGAAATAAGGCCCTTGACTCAGCTTTGGTTTGTCTGGGGTAAAATGGGAATAACACCTGCTCTTAAGGCTGCTGTGCAGGTGAAATGCCTCTCCCCCATGTAGTTCAGCAATGGAGCTGAGTCACCTAACTGGGAGCAAGGACTGCACCATGTAATTAAGAGGAGGGCATTAAAATTATCCCGGTGGCAGGGGCAAGTATAATTTCAGCAAATACCACCCCACCAGGATGGGCAGGAGGCATTCCTTTTCTAGCATTTACAGTATCCTGGGACTTTGGGAAAGGGGTGGGGTATCACATGAGATGATAATCTGGGACCAAAGGAGTCCTGGGACAGGTGTGGATCACCATGTGGGATGGCTAAGGGGCAGGGGACTGGATCTGACAAAATGCAATGCTCACCATTGCACTGTGCTGACCTTCAAACCAAAGAAAGCAGGGAGGAAAGGGAATGGGAAGCTCCTGAGCTGGGTGGGCTGTTGAGAATCAGCTGCCTTCCAGTGGTGAACATGGGGTCTCTCACAGACCTTTGCCAAGTCAAAGCCCCTGGCTTTTCCCTAGCACGTCCCCTTCTTGGACTGTTTGCCCAGAGACCTGGGCACCCCACTCCTTCTGGTAATCTCTCTCATCATCCCTTATCATTTTTGTCTTAGGAGATCTTTTCTTTCTCCTGCTTTCCTGAGAGATACTCTAGCCCCATCTTCCACCACTGCTTCAATCCTTATTCTTACTTATCCTTTCACCTTAGGCCTTGACACCTCATTATGCCTGAAGCTTATTACTAACCTGAAAAACAGTGCTCCTTACCTAGAAGGCAAGGATGGCTTACTCAGTACAGTCTTCCAGGAAATGGGAGACAATTTTACTTTTCAACCCCCTATTCCAACTAAGAAAGGGAAGAAAATAATCATTGTATGGTTCACTATCAGCAAGCACTGCTCTAAAAGTGTCACATCATTAACTCATTTACCTCTTTGAAGTAGGTACTGTTACTACCTGCAGAAAATAAGGCACAGAGAGGTTACGTGACTTTCCCAAGGTCACAGTCAGTGGCTGGGCAGGGAGACAAACCCAGGCAGTCTAGTTCTAGAACCTTCCCTGCTGTATCCTCCATGATACGCTGCCTTTCAAACCTAACAACACATTTCTATATTAAAATACCCCAAACATTCCCTGGCACCCCATGCTCTTCTGGTCGGCCCCTGAGGTGAGCTGTGAGGACCCGCAGGGCACTGACTGTGAGTCATTCTTCCCTTCGACCCAGGGCCTAGTGAGAACCCATCAGAGAGCGGAAACTCAGAAAAAGTTGCCTGAATAAATAAAGGCATGTGTGGCCATCCAGACTTGGTAGCGGTGCCAGTGTCTGTTCTGAGCTAAGACACAAAGTGAGGATCCCTGGAAAGGACATGGCTTCCCACACTTCTGAGTGGTCCCTGAGACCACATCCTCATTCAGGAAACAATTCTTTGAGGAAGCATCTGGGCCAAAATAGCTGTTCTTCCTAAGTTGTGGGGGAAGGGCCCAACAAAATTTGAGATAGTGCCTCTAAATAGGCTGTCTATGCTGTAAAGGTTCTACAACTGGAGAAAATGTTATTTGTATTTCTCTGGAAGCTACAGGAGAGTAACTGGTCTTTGTACCTCCTTTTCACAACGGATGCTTTCCCACCCTTCTGAGTCACAGCCTTGCCTTGCCAAATGGAGAGGCCTTTACCTGTTATATCTCCAGGCTTTAACTACTAAGCAAACAGAAATAACAAGTGTAGCATGGAACCAAACAGAGGGACAGAGGCAATTAAAAATAAATCAGGCATCTTAGAGAAAGTCATTTGCAGAAACAGTTGTGTCCACAGCATGAAATATGGAGGAACTACATTAAAGCAAAAATTAATTTAATAAACATTCAACCTCATTCTTTTTAAAGGAGAGAATCCTATAAAATACTTCATTAGGCAAAGTCTCAGCAGGGAAACACGGACTTTTTTCTGAAAAGAGAGTTTTGTAAATTAGAGAGATGAAAGGAGAAAAAAAAAACAACAACAGAGAGACCTGACGGCTGTTGCCTGAGGGTGCAGCTTTAAGAACAGGGCTGAAGATGAGGGCAGGACGGCTCAGGTATGGGGAGGAAGTAAGGGTCCTGAGAACCCCTCATCCCTGATTCATTCACATCACACTGGGTGCCTCATAATAGAAGCACTGTCAGGCAATTAGTATTCTCTGTCCAGAGAATCCAGAAACCTCCTTCCAGATCTAGAAATGGCCTAACCTGTGGCTGTCTCCCACCATAGGCTTTGGCATTTGCCCCAGGCACATGAGCAGTAATGCTGCTGAAGAAGGCGATCACGTGGCCTCCCCCCAGATGATCTCCGTGCCTGCGCGGTGCTGGGAAATCAGCTGACACTGCTAAACACCTGCTGACTGATGTGATGGGCCTTTGATGGGTAACCCAGAATCCAACCCAGAATCCTCTTCTATTCATCTCCCAACAATGTCCAGATTCTTCTTCATGTATTCACCTCAGTTCCATGACTCCATCCACAATTACAGATTGTCTTGCATGGCTTAAATAAATCTAGGCATGCAGCTCCTGGCACTGGTCATTAGTGCAGAATTGGGCACATGAACTAGGTCTATCCAATCAGGATGACTCCCAGGACCCTTCTGGAACATTGAGGTGAAAACACTCAGCTGGACTGTGAAGTATGCAGGCATGATACCTAGAATTGTGGGAGTACTGCGGCTGCAGTAAGGGAAGCCAGCCAAGGGACAAAGCCAAAGTTCAGAGAAGAGAAAGCAGTGCTAGAACCAGAGCCCTGATCATGCCATTCCTGAAGCTAAGATTCTCTTGACTTCCAGTAATGGATAGCAATAAATCCTCTTCAAGCTGCAATTTTTCTGTTGTTCAATGCTTTGCTATTTGCATGTTAAAAGTACTAACTGACAGTGAGGCAGGCAGAAGAAAGGGTAAAAAAGAAAAGAGAAAGGAGGGGAGAGGGAAGTGAAGAGAGGGAGGAAAGGATAAAAGAGAATTGATAATTTGAAAAAAGTGAAAGAATAAGAGAATCACAGAGCAGTATAGGGCTGTACAGACTAGTGTGCCCTACTCTCATTTTACAAATGGGAAAACTGAGGCCAAAGGAGGTGAAGTGCCTTCCCCCTGGCTGCACCTCCAGCACAGCACAACAGCCAGCAAGCCTGAGGGTCCTGGTGCCCAGCCAGCCTCTTCCTTACCCCAAGGCATGAATATAGAGAAACAATTTCTATAATCAAAGCAGTTGTTGCTCAACAGAGACAAATTGGGATATCCATGCAAGCAGAAAGAAAAAGAAGCCATAATTTCACCATCCATATACAACCACTATCAACAATTTACTACAATTCCTGTCAGTCTTTTTCTGTGTTTAAGGATAATTTTTACAGAGTTGTCAACACTCTGTTTATATAATTTATTCCCTGATATTTTATCTGAACATTGTCTCAGAAGCATTCTTTCATGTTATTGTACATTCTTCATACATATCCTTCTTATGACTCCATAATATTCAATCAAGTAGATATATCCTATTTTATATAATCATTCTCTCTTTGGACCTGCTGTTTGTTTCTAAGTTTTCGACATGTATTTTAAAAACACTCTAAGGAAAATGTCCTGGCATAAAATCTTTCTGTATTTAAGATTATCTATTCTAGAATGGATTCTAGAAGTGAAGCTTAGGGTCAAAGGATAAGAATTAGAGTTGCCAAATTTAGCAAATAAAAATGCAGGATGCTCATTTAAATTTTAATGTCAAAAAAATATCTGAAATTCACATTTAATGGATAGTCCTGAGTTTTATCTGGCTATCCTAATAGGAATATTTTAAAGGTTTCCATACATATTTCCAATGTACTTTCTACTTGAATGCATTTTCTAGGTTGGAAAATGTAACCTAACATTAGGTTGAATAAGATCTAACATTTTGTTTTGTGTCATGTACCATTTTAAAAATCTTAAGCATTAGTGCATTTAATCTGTATGTTAATCTCTAAGGTAAGGAATTATTTTTAGCTCCACTTTGCAGATGAGAAAGCTGAGGTCAGAGAGTTAAGTAAAATGCCCAAGGCTACACAACTAGGACACAGGAGAACTAGAATGTAGCCCAGACTGCCCCACTACTACAGTGTCCCTCAGAAGCTAAAGGAAGAGTGAAAACATAATGGGAAGGGGAGATTCAGTCTATGTCTCCTGAGAAAAGGCTCCATGCATGGACTTGCCCAAGTCTACTTCAACACCAAACTCAACCATTGTACAGCTTTACCCATCTCCACAGACCCCAAATCTTTACCACATATTAACAGGGTGTTTTAGTTGGCTAAAGGCTGCCAATGCAAAAACACCAAAAATGCATTAGTTTTTATAATGGTAATATATTAGGGTAGAATCTTACAGTTCTGAGGCTGTGAAAATGTCCAAATCAAGGCATCATAAGAGATGCTGGCTCACCAAAAGTTGGCTGCTGGCAGATCCTGGACTCCTGCCATGGCAAGGCAAAATGGTGGCCAGTCTCTGTGTATTTTCTCCAGACTTGTTTTCTCCCTGAGCTCAGCTGTGGGCAAACAGGTATATAGCTGGCCTCTCCCCTAGAGACCTTGTCTTTTCAGCTTCAGGCTGCTCTCCTGAGTCCAGCCTCAGGCCTCTCTCTCAGCCTCTCAGGGTTTCTCTATCTTTCTGCAGCTGTTGGTGATCCTGGAGTCCTCTCTCACATGGCAGGGTAAAGATGGCAGATGTCTTTCTCTATGTGTTTCTCCTTTTAGTTCTCTATTTATATAAGACTCCAGCAGGAGGACTGAGACCCAATCTGGGTCACGCCTCACTGATATACTCCAATCAAAGGTCCTAAAGTGATCTAATCCAAAGTGATCTAATCAAAAGGTCTCTTAACTGAATCTAACCAAAAGGTCCTACATAAATAGGTTTACATGCACAGGAATGGGTTAGCTTAAGAACATGATTTTCTGGGGTCCACAAAAGACTCACAGCAGGATACAAGTTTTTACTGAACATTTTTTAGAAACACAGGGAAGAGAAGTTACAATGCACATAATAGAAACAATTTCATAACATTAATTTTAAAAACTGGTGATACTTTCTCAAACTTTACTCTGGCTGCTAGCCTGGGTTCCCTCTCTTTCAACCTACTCTGCTACCCATCTTTTCACCCCACAGAATTCATTCTCCCTCCAGTTAGGCTCCTTCCTCTACCCCAATCCCCACCCCTCGCCCCTTATTGCTTAGGGAGAATATGCAGTTCCTCCATCTTCTTCATTTTCATCCCCATACTCATCACTCGGCTCCACAAACACACCCCAACACCCCTCTCCCACTTAGGTCCATCTCCCTGCAAAGGGGAGATTATACTTAATAAATATTTTCCTCTCTAAATATCTCTATTTTAAAAATATTAAATAATAGGGGATTTTATTCCTTCTTTCTTCCTTCTCTTTCATGCTCCCTCCTTTCCTCACTTCCCAACGTGACACTTACCACGCAGCAGGTAGGCATGAACCCAGGGTCAGTCTCTCCACAGAGCACAGGCCTTCCCAGGCCAGTAGGCACACACAAAGCAAGTCGGAGAGGGCATCTGGTCAACAACCTGAGACAGACAGTGGAGAGTGACCAGGTTCCGAAGGCCATCAGATAAAGTGCTGTGAGAACTCAGAGGAGGAGGACATGGCACTCCCAGCTGGACATCATGGAAGGCTTCCTGACAGAGGTGCCATTTTGCTGGGCATTGAAGAGGTGGTAGACTTTGAGTTCATGGACTTGGGGTGAAATGCCATTAGGGAGGTGGTGGGGCCCTCCTTAGTGAGAACATTTTGAGGGCACAGTCCAAGGAGAGAGCTGGGCTTGAGTCTGGGGCATATTAGATTCTCTGTAATTTCCTCTCTGTACTCATCAGGAATGAGTGAAGCTGGCCCTGACTTTTGGAATCCCTATTTTGGGGCCATCCCTGCACAGTTGGTTCTAGCCACCCCGCCCCCCAGATGGCACTATCCTCCCCACCCCCACCCCCCACATACCCCCACATTTGTGGGACTGTCCATGGTTGATAAGCACATGTTCACCCTGGCCTTCTTCAAATGGTTCACAAAACACATCTAATATTTTAAAATTACTTATAAAAATGGATCAATCAACACAAGGCTGAAATAATCAGTTTCCTTTGCTACGAAAAAACAGTGCTTTTTAATTATTGTACTGATTGCATAAAAGAGTTTTTTTTCTAAGACAACAAACAGGCCTTTGAAAGCTCTGTCCTTCTCCCTACCGGTAGGGGGAAAATCTAATTAAAACAAAGAAAAAATATTAATATTTAATGGTATGATTTCCTCACATCCTTTTTACTTTTTAACCTAACCCAGTGACAGCTCTAAAAATTCCCCCAAAAAAGAATACAGGAAATCCCATGAGTGCAATGCTGTCAGACCACAGTTTCTAACAAACAGCTCTATGCACTGAGCTCTGGGAGCTTCAGAGCAGACACCAAAGCTGTTCCTTCAAACCAGTCACTTTTTTTCCCCTGGCCTCCTCCTCAAACACCACAAGCCTTCAGAGCTGGGTGGTCCTGAGGTCAATCCCAGTTCTGCCCCTGTATGAGTGAGGAAACCTTGGGGAAGTGGGTGATGCCTAATAGCAATACCTACTGGCTGCCAGGGGGAGCCATAAGACTTCATGAGTAAATTCTGCTAGCATTCAATAAGCTCTCAGCAAATATGATTTCACAGCATCTTATTACAACAGACTGGGAGACAAAGGCTAGGGGTGATGGGGAGGGTGATTTTTTTCCCCTTAAACTTTTTCATTTTGAAATAATTTCAAACTTAAAGGACAGTTGCAAAAATAACACAAAATCCATCCAGAGTACTCCAACATCCCCTCCCCCCAATACCCATATCCACCAATTTTAACATTTAAACACATTTGCTGTATCAATTCTATCCATCCATGCATCCGCCTATCTCTCTATGTATGTACCAGTTTTCTAAACATTTAAGGGTAGGTTGCATACAACATGCTCCTTGAATATATAATATTTCCATGTATATTTCCTAAGAACAAAGATATTCACTTATATAACCACCTTAAGCACAATTATCAAGCTCAAGAACTTTAAAGTTGATATAATGACTTCAGTCTATATTCCAATTTTTTCATATGTCCTAACAATGCCCTTTTGGGCAGGGAGGATGATGTTTTAAAAGTCAACACAAGTTGATGGCAAAGCTAGGATGTGAAATCCCTGCTCATGCATTGGCCTCCAATACTGGCAACTTTCTCAGCCAGTGGTAGAGTGGTGCTTGCTGCCTGGACTTCTGTGCTCATCACCCTGTGCCTAGACAAATGCCTGTGGACCACCTCCTCCCCCGCCTCCCCAGACAGCCTTCGTCCTATTCTTGAATGGGCCTGTGCTCTAAATCTGGTACATTACTTTTGATCCCACGGGACAGAAAGTTCAAACAAACTTACTTAA
>JAQZBX010049491.1:0-19911 GCA_029593785.1 Cabassous unicinctus
AAAAAAAAAAAAAAAAGGATTGAGAAAGACGGGCCTGAATGGGCTTCATTTCCATCGTTCCTTTTGTCTAATTCCCTCCGGGCTGCCTCCAGCACTGGGGCTGGCGAGCTCTGTTCGTGCAGGGTAGCAACAGCAGGGAATGTTTGGGATGTCGAGCAGGGCTCCGCCCTGCCCCCACCTGGTGAAAGCCACAGCCACGCCTCTCCGCCGGCTGCCGGGGCTCTTGCCTTTACAACACAGTCGTTCATCTGGAGAGATTATTTTAGAGTTCTAATTTTTCACATTTCTATGCCCGAAAAAACCAACTGGACCCATAAATTATAGACTAAAAAATAAAAAGCTTCAAGAAGAATCATTATAAGAAGCAGACACAATGGGAGGAAAAGTGAATTAGGAGCCCAGCCCGGCTAGCTAACCCTTGAAGCCTCAGTAGCTCTGCTTTCCCCGCTGCAGAATGGGCAGACTAACTCCCGACTCCCGGTCCCGGAAAGCTCCTCAATATGACCGGGGGCTGGACAGTATTCACGACAGCAGAGAATCACGTGGTCCCTGGGCAAACCAGGTCAGAGGGCAAACGAGACGTACAGGGAGCAGGCTGAGGGTTTACGCCAGAGGAGTCCACCTGGCCGTCTGCAGAGACCTGAGGCCCGGGGGCACTGTCTCACCGCCCTCCCTCTGGAAGCCCGCGGCGCTGGGCATCCCTGTGGGTGGGAAGCAGCCTTCAAGAAGCCCCATCCCTGTGCAGCAGGACCACCGTCCAGCAGGCTGTGGGGCAGAGGGAGGCAGCTGGTAGAGCCGAGGCGGGCAGCATGGGGAGAGTTTGGAGAAGCCTGGATTTGAATTCCATCTGGACCCCTGATTAGCTCGGAACCCTGGGCCAGTTACTGCACCTCTCTTGCGCTTCAGCTCCCTCATCTGTGAAATTATATTAATAATAATAAAGGAATAACAAAGGCATGTGAATCAGGCCCGGGAAGCACTTAGCACAGCGGTGGTACGGAAAAGCCTCAACCCGTGGAGGTCATTGTGGTCGTTACCAAAGCTTCAGTGGAATGAACTAGAACAAGGAGTGCACATGGTGGGGAGGGGTCAAGACAGAAAGCCAATGGGGGCGGGGGCCAAAGGGGAAGCAGAGATGTCCTCAAACTGGGGTCACTCGGATGCCCCAACTACTTTGGACCCTAAGCCTGGGAGGCAGGGCTGTGAGAGCCCAGCTGCTGTGGGAGGGCCACTAGATCCAGGTGTATGCACATGGCTTCTTTCCAAGCCCCAAGGGGACAGGCATGGAGGTAAGGGGGAGTAGGTCCACCCTCCAGGGCTAAGCCCACGGGAAGGGAGTCGGGGTGGGGGGAACAATGAATTCAGGTGTGAGCAGCTCCAACAGGCACAGTGAGTCCCGGTGCCCTCCTGGACAGCCCTTAGGAAGGAGAAGGTTGTGTCACCTTTTGGCACCTGGCTGTGTTCACATAGGTGTCACATCCCATCCAGCACACACTCTATACCTGAGATTCGGAGCATGGCTCTAAACCTTTGATGACTCAAAACTCCCTGGGAATGCAAAATGGCAATGCCTACCCTCTTCAATCCTTGAGCTCGTGGTCTCATAGACCACCAACCCTGAGAGAAACCATTAGATGCCATCCAACAACCCAACTTTACAGACAGGAACGCTGAGGCCCAGAGAGACAGAGTGAGCTGCCCAAACCCCACAGCAAGCCTCTCTCCTCTCCTTCTCCAGAGAAGATGCTTGAAGTGAGCTGGCCACGTCTCCAGGAAGAATGGGTCAGGGAGCACATCCATTCATTGACAAGCATTTCTAAAGCTCCCCTTGAGCGTCAGGGCTCTTGTGTGAGGGGACAGGAAGGGCAGGAGCCAGAGGGGTCGGTGTGCCCCTTACTGAGTTGGCTGATGGCAGAGGCCCGGGCGGGGAGAGAGGCTGCACAGAATGTGGGCCTGGAGTGGACGGTGCCGCAGGCCGAGCCCTGTGACGTGCCTGCACAGGGAGACGAAAGGGAGGGTCTGGGCGACACATTATGACTGCAGCTTCAAAGGATGCTCCGGTTTCTCTCTGGCTGTGCCGGGAAAGGATGGCACTGCCCTTCCCCAGAGGACTGTAAATCCTTAAACTGGGCCAGGATGGGGAGAGAGAGCAGGAGCTGCCAGGAGCAGGGCGTGGGGCTGTGGCCGCCCCAGCTGGTCCCTGGTTGGGGATGACCGAGCCTCCTCCTATGCCCTATCTCGGAACAGACAGACCAAGCCAGCCACATGGGCAAATCGCCACGCTCCTGGGAAAATAAAGCTTCACTGAACAAACAACATTTAGAACCGGTCAGTCCTTTGCAGTTTACACATCAGCAAATGAAGACTCCAGGGGTTCAGGGGGGCCCTGAGGTCACAGAGCCAGAAAACGCAAGCATTGGGCTTCCCTGAGATCCCTGACTCCGATCCCAGTGCCTTTTTTCCATCACCAGGAGAAAGCCAGCTCCGCCTGGCCTGAGTCCCACAGCAGGATATGAAGGGAAGAGATGGACCAGCATCTTCTCATGTCCTTAAAGCTTGAGTTCTTGAAGGCCAAGGGTGTGTGTGTCTCAGTGTGGGTGGTGGCTTATTTCCAAGCATCTGAGAAGACCATCCAGGCAGGAGAAGTGAAAATGCAAAAACCATCCTGAAGGCACAGCACACCCACATGAAAGGCCCATTTGCCAAACAAGAACCGTGGGTCATGGGTTAAAACTGAGTCAGAGAATAAAGAGCCACAGGGCAGAGAGGGCCAGGTCTCCTGGGAGGTCAGCTAAGGTGTCACATAGGAGATGGCGGCTGATCTAGGCCTCCAGGGAAAGGCCGGCATTTCCTGGGATTGAAAAAGGAAAGGCAGAGGCACAGAGGAGTGACAGTGAAGAGCACTACAGATAGACCTCAGGGGTGCAGAGGAAATGCCCTCAGAGACGAAAGGTGAATGCTAGCCAAAAAAAAAAGTCATCAAGGGCTTACTATGCATAAGGTACTGATTGAAGTGATTCACACAGATGCTCACAACAACCCTTTGAGGCAATTAGTATTAATCCCACCTTACAGATGGGGAAACCGAGGCTCAGAGAGGTTAAGTAACTTGTTTCAGGTCACACAGCTGGAAAGTAGCAGAGTAGGGCTTGGACCCAGGCAGTCTGGCTCCGGAGACCATGAAGTCACTGTGCTACACTGCCTCAGAGAAAGAAAAGACCTTGCTAAGACTGTTCCCCAAAGGGGGAAGGGAGGGTACGTGTGCCATTGCCGGCACCTGAGATGATCTGGGGAGGTCAATGTCAAGTGGTTTTCACTGAAATAGTTATTACCTTTTACAGTTACCTTCTATTTGAGGCAGACCATCCTGATTTCCCTTTTATGATAGTGATAGGAAGCTGCCTTCTACAATAAATTTATTAAAGTTTTTTAAAAATGAGCCAATTAATGTAAAATATTACATAACATAATATACAGATGCATACAGACACAACAGAAACAGTGAAGGTGGTTAGAGAACAGCTGGAATTCGGAAAACATGCACTAGGAAATCTGAAGTCTGCCTCGTAGACCAAGGGGAGCGGTAGGTTGCTAAGCCAGGGCAGGGCTGAGCTGCAGAGCTTGGCTTGAGGACTCCATGGGGCAGCAGAGAGGACAGAGAGACTGGAAGAGAGAGAAAGGAAATGGGAGAGACTAGACTGCCATTATGGCCATAGAAATGAAATGAAGGAGTCAGATTCATAAGCCATTTCAGAAGCAAAATTCAGAGGACGCAGTGATGGAAGGAAAAGAGGAAGAGGGAGCTCAAGAACTCAGAAAGACTCAGATTTCAGAAAATTGAATCATTGGTGCTTCAACCAAGATTCAGACTGAGGAGGAGAACTGGGTTTGCCCAACCAAGATTCAGACTGGGGAGGAGAACTGGGTTTGCCAGAGGCAGATGATAAACGTTCATTGTGGACACGCAGCGAGTCAGGTATCTACAGGCCACCCAGGTGGGACTGGAAAAGAACTGAAGCCTAAGCAGAGACACTGATGTGATGAGAACTGAGATGGAGGCTGAAGACATGGGAGTAGAGGAGGCCCCAGGGAGAGTGGGCAGGGCTAAAAATGCCAAGACACAGGAGCCAAAAGAGAGGAGAGGAGAGGAGGGACTCCAGGAGCCATGCCAGGAGCCCAGGGAGGGGCAAGTGCCGAGAAGACGGTGGTGGGCAAGCTCCTGTGTCACATAAGAGGCCCCATCTCCCAAGCACTGGGGAAATCACAAAACCTGCGTTCTTGTGCCATCCAGCCCCTGAAACGCACTGCATCATCTGGAAACTGCAGACTAAGCGGTTTCGCTCACATGGTCAGCGGTTCTGCTTGGCGCTACCTGGCTTCAGCTGAGGGAGCTACATCATGGTCAGACCAAAGGCAGCCAGCTCACAAGGTCACGGCTTCAGAAAGCTTCAGAGGCAAAACTCACTAAATCGTGGAGTCACAAAGTCTCAGGATATCAGCATTTTAACAGCCTGCTTGCATTTCTTAAACTGAATGGTGAGTAGATGGGTGTTCACTTTATTATTCATTTGGTTTGTATATATGACATATATCACAATAAAAAATAATTTTAATTAGTGACAAATATTTTCTCCCACTTCCTTTATGACATAGGTATAGATGATTATAGATCATAGATCAAGGTAGAGATAGAGGTATTCTTAAGCCTGTTGGGACTTTCAGGATGAACATGGCAGACTGACTATGTGCATTTATTCCGCTTCTTCTGAAGCCCCTTTAAATAACAGTCAAAACAAAAAGGAAATGAAAAAAAGAGTGAACTGACAAAAACAAATAAAATGGGAGAGGAAATTCAGCATACAAGAGACAACAGGTGCTCAGAAGATGGAAAGTGGATGGAGGTTGGTAACCGTCTTGGCAGGGTGCAGGAAGCTATACCCTAAGTTTCCCCAGAGGAGGATGCTGTCAAAAAGTGAACGCTCTACTCTGCAGAACTCCTGGAAGACTCAGGCCTCTGCACCTGAGAACAGGATGGGAAACTAAGGGAGGCTTTTGACACTTGAGACACTGCGCCTCTGGACCCCAGGTCACGTCTCCACCAGTCAGGTCACTCCCCCACGTCCCACCACCACGGGAGACCAGAGGTTTATTCTCCAAAGAAATTGAACCAGGGGGCATCTGGATTTGGTTACTTGAGAAAAACTGAACAATCCCAAGAAAAGATAGTATCTGGGCTCCTCCAGTGGAAACGGCAGCTTGGAAGCCCTCAGGTGGCAAGCCAGCCCCCACACGGAGCTCCCAACCCACTTACTAGTGCCTCACTCTTGGGTACATATAGAAATCCAAGGATGACCACACATTTGAGGAAGCATGAGAGAGAGACACCAAGACAAACAAGAGGAACCTGAAGGAAACAGACAACCCAAGGAACCAATGAAAATGTCAAAAAATACTATAAATTAATACCCTCAGAGAGATAAGACATTATATCCATGACACAAGATCAGAATGCTATAAAAATGGACTCTTCAGGGTACAAGAAAGAAATCTTAGAAATTAGAAATATGATTAGAAGACTAAGTCAAGGAAGTCTCCCAAAACATAGAACAAAAAGACAAAGATATTGGAAATGAAAGAGAAAAGATTTTTTTAAAAATAAGAAGATTCAAAATCTGACCAATAAAGTTTCCTAGAAAGAGGCAACAGAGAAAATGACGGGGAGTTGTGGTAGCTAGTCTCCAAAGTTGGCCACCCAATGAGCCATATCTCTTGGTAGTGACGCTCTTGGGTAGTCCCCTTCCCTTAAATCTGGGATAGTCCTGTAACTCAGTTTTGACCAAGAGACTATGACAGAAGTAACACTGCTCAACTGCCAAGGCTGAGTCATAGGAAACCTTGAAGCTTCCACCTGGATCTCTAGGTAGGTTTGCTCTAGGGAAAGCAAGCCATTATATAAGACTACCCGGAGACTGCCATGCTGTAAGGAAGCCCAGGCTACACACATGGAGAGGCTGCATGGAGGGAGATGTCCAGTCAACTCCCAGATGTTCCTGCCATCCCACTCTAGGCTCCACACAGGCAAATAAAGAAACCACCTTGGACATTTCAGCCCCTGCAGATGCCACGAGGAAAAAAACCTAGGAACCAAGCTAGAGTCCATCTGAGTCATTCCAGCCATCCCCAGCCATCTGAGCCAGCCCAGATGAAGTCTCAGCCATATTGAAGCAAGGACAAGCTGTCCCCACCATGCCCTATCTGAATTCCTAACCCACAGAATCGCAAGCATAATAAAATGGTTGTTGTTTTACATCATTAAGCTTTATGGTAGTTTGTTACACAGCAACCAATAACCATAACAGGAGGAAATTACCAAAAAAAAAGAGTATAAGAACATTTTCCAGAACTGAATGTCCTGAAGTCTCTGGTCTGCTGAGTACCCAGCACAGTGAATGACAAAAGCTCTACCCCACACATTGTCAGGAAATTTCCAAACAACTGGGTCAATGAAAAATACTCAGGCTCCAGAGAAAAATATAAATACAAACCATATATACAAAGGAATGTGAATCAGCAAACTTTTCCACAGCCACTCTAGAACTGGTAGGCAACGATGTAATACCTTCAAAATTCTGAAGGAAAATGGTTTTCAAACTAAAATGTTATACCCAGACCAACTATCAACCAAGTGTGAGAGGAGAATAAAATCATTCTGAAATATGCAAGATCTCAAAAAATGTACTCCCTTGCACTCTTTCTTGGGAGGCTACTGTTAAAAAGCAACTGTCTATATTAGAAGACAGAGACCTTTGGAAGTGAGGTCTTTTGCTGGAAAGAATGAAATGAGTAGGCTATCTAATGTGTATGAGCTTCTGGGGGGGGAACTGTTAATGGAATTGTAGAATAAATAAAGGTAGTAAAATAGAAAAATAAACATGGGTACCGAGAAAACTATGCTAGTAGGGAAAACATGAGTTAATCATTAACTCCAGGAAAAATAAAAAGTTATTCAAGAAAGGAAACATAATTATAGCACCCTCCTTGGCTCAACTATAAATTCACAGTCATAATAAGTAAACATGAATATTGACTTGAACTTCAATAATGGTGCTACTGGGAGGATACACTACCTAGTAAGTCATCACTGGTAAGCTCTGGAACAGCAGGAGCCCCCACCTCACAGTGCTCAGCAGAGGGGTTGTTAAGCCACCCATGCTAAGGAGCCACCTGAGAGTCTACGGGTATTGGAAGTTACCCTGTCACAGACATAGCCAGCCTCTCAGTTAAGCCATCACTCTAACCCCCTCCCCGTGCCTGTATCTTGACTCTCTCAACTCTTAAACCTTCTGAACAAGCTACTATTTGGTGACATACCAGCATACCAGAGTTAGGGGCTTTTTATCAGTGGTTCAAACTAAGTGCCAGTCTCGGTAGGGACAGAGCATATTATTTCAGGGTAAATATGTCTGGTCTTTTCAGGTAATAGCGTTATTCCCTACCTATGAAAGTTTCACGCATCAGAAAGACTTGGAACTGGTTTCCAGCACTGAGGAGGGGGTACATGGCCCATGCCCATTCTTGTCTTTTCTTGCTTATGACCATGGACATCCAGGAAGGGGATTCCACCTGCAACCAAGCAACCACACATAGCCGCTGACTCACTCAGCCCAGAGGGGCCTGACCGGCAATCTCATCTGACCCATAACATGCCCTTTCCCAACCTATAAAACCCACCGCAGGTGGATCAGGCCCACCCAGTGATGCCAACCATCCCACCTCCTCCCAGCCTGGCCTCTTTCTCGGAGACGTTAGGAAAGGAAGCTTAAGATGACTGTGCGAGCCTTCAGAGGCATACTGGAATCTGAGCACGACTCTTGCAGTATTCATGGCTGGATGGTTCAGAAAAATAACTCGGCAGCCCGAAGCACCACTGTTCAACCAAGATCTCCAAGTAAGGAACAGAAACCTACTCCCCTGGCCAGGCCCACCTCCTGACCCAGTGAGGGCGGAGGGCCTTGCTGAACCACCACTGGCCCCTTGGCTGGCCTGTAACATGCACCCTGCCTGCGGACCCAGCCCCAGCACAGTGCCTGGCACCAAACGAACTAACAAATGAATAAACCAACGGGGAGCCAGTAGAACCTCAGAGCTGGGGAGTTGAGTTGGGTCAACATGGGACTGTTCTTATCTCTATGGGCTACTGCTGCTTTGGCTGACCTCAGCTCCCTGCTCAGGAGTCCAGCAGTTACTGGATCTGACTTTTACTAAGCTCATGTCCTTCCCTGGTAACTGATTCTGCTCCTTTGGACACTGATAGTAGAAATAACAAAAGTATTCTTCATTGTCATCATCGTCGTCACCACCATCATTATCATACCACTAATATTTACTGATTGCTTATAATATGCCAGCATTGTACTAAGTACTTTACATGCACTATCTCGTTCCATCTTTTCCACAACCCTATGGGATAGACACAGAATTATTCTCTCCATTTTACAGATGGAGAAACTGAGGCTCAGAGAGGGTAAGTGACCTGTAAAAGGTCCCACAGCAAGTTAAGCAGGGGAACTGGGAATTTAAGTGAGCCTGGAGAGAGAACACTTGATAGCCCTTTCCACCACCCTCTGTGTGTTCTGAGGCCTCAGCAGCTGAGGCGCTGGGGTCACTCGTTAAACTCTCTATTGAGAAAAGGGTAGTTCGAGGCCCTTGGGAGCTCTCTCCTAGACCAAGCTGAGGTCTGAAAGCAACGCTGCTTGGTAGGGGCCTGAGAAGCACTTTATTTTTCTTAAGATAAAATTATTTTTAAATTGCTAAACACCTACAAAAATATCCTCTAAAATACATAACCCATTCTTGTATTGTTTCAAAGGACACCAGTGAATGAGAAATGTAATTATTCTATTTCTCTTTTTTTTTTATTTTAATTGTAAATATGAATACATACTCCCTGGGGAAAAAATTCAGAGAATCCAGAAGCATGTAATGAGCTGGACTGGGTGGGGGCCCTGCCACATCTGCTCTCTGCTCTCCTGATGCAATGCGTCAAACCAGAGACAGCACCCCAGGGAGCAGACCCGGCACCTGCCGCGGGGAATCGGGGCCGACAAAGGCTGGCGTTGCGGCCTTGCTGCTGAATCATTTCCAGCTGCCTCGGTCACTTAAGTGACAAGATGATGCATCAATGTCAGAAATGCTGGAAGGGTCTGTCCACCGACACAGCATCACCTTCCCCAGGAGGCCTGGAGTCAGCCTCGGCAGGCAGCTGGGGCCACTGAGGAGTCCGGTCCCTGCCCAGGGCCTCCTCCTTTCCCTCCCAGTTCTACAACCTGCCCCAGTTTGCTAGGCCAAATCGTAGACAGGAAGGGGACACTCCCAAGCCAGCCATATAGTCATCCAAGTAAGCAGACACTTTTGAGCCGCTGAACTCAGAACCTAGGAGGAGTCACCAAAGGACGAGAGCACAGAGACTGCAGGAGAAGCCCATCACTGCTTCCACACTGGTGGGGCCGGCGCTGGCCTCCCCTTCTCCTCCCACTGGTCCAGCCCCCAGCATGGGGAGTGGCTCGGGGCATTCAATAACTATCTTGAATGAACTGAAGAGCCCGGGGCTACGTTGGGTCAGTGTCCCAGGAGAAAGGATGAGAACCTTCCAGCCAAGACCTCCAAGGAATGCATCTATTTGCATGCCTAGCTGACAGGGACTGTCCTACACCTCTCGGGATAGCCCACAGGGTCCAGGACAGTGTTCGTTCGCTGTAGACCCCCTAAAAAACATCTGTTCATACTGAGACCTTCCATCCGGGTGACAATTTGCAGTGATGACATTTATCATCACTTTCTCTGCCGAGCACAATTTTGTGAAGGTGACCAGAACCAGGACTGATGTTTCCATCTCATACATAAGCTCAAGGATTAGCTAAAGGAAATGCAGCTAGCGAGCGGAGGGACGAGAACTCAGACTGAAGAACCCTGACTCCGAGGTCTGCGGTCGCACTCTCCCATCTGAGTCACGGCAGGGATGAAAGAAGGAAAGAATGAATGAAGGGACCAGTGCAGCTCCCCCAGCTCTCCCCCACCGGCCCTCCCTCAGCATTTATTCTCTCAGCCCCACAGCAAAGCATGTAATCAATTAAACTTAGTTTCCCCTGCTGGCCATTTAGGGGATGTTCCTCACATGCCAAGCAAATTAGATGTTTCCAAGGACCACACCTTGTGTTCCCTAGAGTCGTCCCCCCCACCCCCCCCCGCGCAGCCCCCCAACAGTGCTGGACAATAAATTCCTGAGTGTCTGAGCAAAGGACCCGTCTGTGTCCTTGGTGTGGCACCTGGTGCAGCCGCCTGATTGGCCTGGGTTTGCTTCGGCCACGAGCACGAGGCCACTCCTCGGTCCAACGGGGAAGAGAGGCAGAAGCCAGAGCCTAGAGCCCATGCAGCCCAGGGAGGGCCTGCAGTCCAGCTGCTGCTGGGGCTCACAGGCTGCCTGACATCTCCCTGCATGTCCTTTCCAGGTCCTTCTCTGGGCCAGAAGGTGAGCAGAGAAAAGAGAGAAAGGGCCACCCACCACCTATCTGGGTCAGAGCCTCCGAGGCCAGGCTGGAGAGGCCCCAGGCCACCGGCCGCCTTGGGACTCGACTCAGATTGCCCTGGGCTGGGAACAGGGCTGTGTCCAAAGCTCAAAAGCCAGCTACCACGGGAGGGTGCAACTAGAGAAGTGAGACTTTTAAAATGTGTTTGTTTTACAGATTTATAGATCAGCAGAGGAGCAGACCAAAAAGAGGAGAAAGAAAAGAGAGGAAAGACAGGGTGGAGAGAGGAGGAAGAGAGAGAACAGAAGCTTTTGGAAGCTTCCGTCCCCATCAAGGCCAAATTGGCTAAAAGGTCTCCCAGCTGGAGGAGCCCCAGCAGACGGCACTTTGCAGAGGCGTGGGGGGGCGGGGGGAGGCAGCGTTCCTAGGAACCACAGGAAGGGCTGGGCAGGGTAGCTCTGGGTCCCCCAGAGTCCTGAGGAAGTGTCAAGGATGGAGGAAACCTCTGGGTGTTCCCCGGGTTTTCCCTCCAGGGGCGGCGGGGGCTGTGTGTGGCATGGCCCACCACCCTGCAGACGAGATGTGCTTTCATGGCGGCTTTGGGGAGCCCAGAGAAGGCTCTGCTGCCCCTCAGAGCTGCCAGATCAGCCCTCGACGGCCCTGCATGGTTTCAGACCCTTACCCAAAAGCCCGTTCTCTCCAGCTCCCCAGCCCCGCACCCAGGGAAGTTGGAGGTGGTCCTTGGAAGCTGCCCTGCTGCCCACTTTAACACACCCCCAACCCAGTGCAGCCCTGTCAGCCTCCCTGGAAGCCTCAGAAAAGGAGCGCCCACCCCCACTTCCTCCTCAGCCCACCTCGCCAAAACCAAGGACTCTCTGAGGGAGCAGCCAGGGAAAGCGGTTCCCGGTAAGGACAGGGAGAGCTTAAACGTCCCCATTTACTGTCCTCCCTGGGGATGTGGCAGTCATTTAATGAGTATTTATAAAGCACCCACTATGTACCAGCACACTGCTAGCTACTTGGGGCAGGCTTGAGCCCCCTCTTCCCTCACCCAAGGCTTCTGGTCCATCACCAAGTCCTCACCACCCCTCAAGTCTGTCCTGTTCTCTCCACTGCACTGTCACCCATCATCTGTCCCCTGGATGGGGGCACCTGCCTCCTAACCTGTCTCCATCCATGCCTTGCACCCCTCATTCCATTCTCCAGAGAATAGTCAGTGATGGCTCCAAAATGCACAGCGGTCCTGACGCTCCTTTCAGCGGCTCCCACTATGCCCAGGGTCAAACCCGACTCTTTAACACGCCCTCAAGAACCCTACTTGACTGGGTGGCCCCATCCAGGCCTCATCTCTCCTCACCTGCCCCTACCAGTCTACGAAATTGTGCAGTTCCTCCAACGAGCCACCTCTCACTCTCATCAGGGCCTCGGCACATGCCACTCCCTCCAGCGAGAGCCCCCTTGGTGCCCACGTCCCCACCCACCCCAGACTCTGCCTACCTGCGTCTTATCCATCCTCCAGGTCTCTGCCGAGATGCCCCTTCCTCGAGGTGCCGCGTGGGTGCCCCGGTGCCATCTGCCCACCCCACCCTTACCCTGTTCACCCTGCATTGCCCCCACCCGCCCCTCCACTGTACCGGCCTCTTCAACGCCTGCCTCTCCCCCTGGACCGTGCTCCAGGACGTCAGGGATCAGGCCTGCCTCTTTCCCCACTGCATCTTCAGCACCTTCCCCAGCCTCAAGGGGCCTCCGGGAGCTGACAGTCAGACTGGGGAGAGAAAAATGAACGGACGAAGCAAGAGAAATTGGCGTGGACAGACGGGAAATAAGGGAAGGTTCAAGGCAAGGAGAGGGACGGAGGAGGAAGCAGGGACCTTCAATGTGAGAAGAGCTTGGAGTGGCACCAAGCCCGGGGCACGCAGGGGGCAGGGAAAGCAAGGAGCAGGCAAGGCCAGCGCCCATCTAATTGGGCCACGGCCACAGTGTCCAAGACAATGACTGCGACCTCGGAGGGCGCTGGCCAGCACCACGCTCTGGGCTCATCGCATTACGGGCACCATCTCGCCGACGCTCATCACCACCCCATGAAGGGGGCACTGTTATTACTCCATCATACAGATGAGAAAGCCGAGGCCAAGATAGGTGAAGCCCAAGGTCAGCCAGCTACCACGTGGCTAAGTGAGATCTGCACCCAGGTTTGCCCGACTCCACAGTGGGGCTCCTGGGCAGCAGGGACACCCAAGCCAGTGGGCAGAAGGACACATTGGAGTAGCTGCACCAAAACCAGAGAATGCCCCTGTGTTCTTTCACCTGGGGACCTCCTCCTTCAGAACCCAGAGTTGCGTGGCCTTCAAGTACCCTCAGGCCGGCTGCCTCCTTTGGCGATAGGCTCCCACTCATCACGGCAGCTTGCTGCTGAAGACCAGTGCATCATTCTCCTCCTGCTAGTGAAGACAGCGCCTGCCCCCAGTCCCACCGGGTGTCCTCATCAGGACCCCCTGCCCCAGCAATGGAGCCTGCACCGCCGTGATGGTGCTCACAGAAAAGGAGAGGAAGAGGGGCCCCTGCGGCCCTGACACCCCCGCCCCACTCAGCCGTCCCCATGCCTGGGCTGCCTCTGCCATGCCTAGGATGACTCCCAATTTTCCAATTGGGCTCAGGCCTCTCCTCTGAGCTTCGAACCCAGCTGCCAACTCAACGTCCCCCCTTAAGGTCTCACAGGCACCTCAAACCCAACATGTACTCAGTGACCTCACTCTCCCCAGCCTGCTCCTCCTCCCAGGTGGCACCAAGGAGTCCCCATCTCCCCACCGCCTCGTCCCCGACATCCGACTCCTTACCACTCAAGTGTGGGCCCCGACCAGCAAATCCCAGGCCCCACCCCAGACCCACCACACCCTAACCTGCATTTCGACAAGATCCCCAGATGACTTGCGTGCTCGTGCTCAGTGAGCTTGAGAAGCACGGCTCTAACAATCAATAGTCCTTTCATTCTGCCTCCTACATTCCCTCAAATCCATCAACGTCCCTCCATCCCACACTCCCACCGTGATGTCCAAGCCAGCATCCCATCTTCACCACTGTGACAGCTTCCTAACCACTCTCCGAAATCCCACTCTTGCCCCACTCCAATACCTTCTGCCCCAGGAGCCAGGGTAACCTTTTACTTTTAATTGTGGTAAAATATACATAACATAAAAGCCATTTTTAATCATTTTAAGTCAACAATTCTGTGACAGTAAGTACACTGACAATATTGTGTAACTTTTACCACTATCTATTTCCAGAACATTTTCATCATTTCAACAGAAAACGAAACTCATTCCCCCTTCCCCACCCCTGGTAACCACTATTCTGCTTTTTGTTTTCTCTATGAATTTGTTTATTCTAAATACTTCATATAAAAGAAATCATACAATATTTGTCCTTTTGTGTCTGGCTTATTTTACTCAAGTGGCAAAGCTAGGATTTGAAACCAGGCACATAACTCCAAGGTTCATAACACTTCATTATTTCAGTTTCTTCTTCTTTTCTTTCTTTCTTTTTTTTTTTTTCTTTTTTTTGTCTGTTGATTTGTTGATTTTTCTTTACATTTTTGTGGTGAAATACAAATAACATAAAAGTTACCATTTCAACCTTTTTAAAGTGTACAATTCAGTGGCATTAAATACATTCACAGTGTTGTGCAACCATCTCCACTACCCAGTTCCAAAACTTTTTCATCACCCTAAACAGAAACTGATCTGTTGATTTTTGAATGAGTAATACAGTACTGTGTGATTCAAAAACCAAACCTCATTAGCAGATGTACGATGAACCATCTTTTTCCCATCCTTGCCCCAATCTGCCCAGATTCCACATATCCTTCTACCGTTCCTCCATGAAAATAGAGACCACTACAAAGATGGAGTCCTATTCCCACCCCCAACTTTTTTTTTATATACAAAATTTATTTCTGCACCTTGCTTTCTTCACTTAACATATCCTGGAGAGCTTTGCATCAGTTCATAGACAGCTTCACCAATCTTTTTTTTTTTTTTTCACATAGTCATACATGGCATGAGTGTGAAATAATTTAGGTAGCCAGGACCCTAACTGATAGACATTTGGCTGTTTCTAATGTTTTGCTATAACAAATAATATTGTGCCAAATGACGTCGGACTGCATCATTCCACATGTGTGCAAGTATATATGTCAGATAAATTATCACAAGTGCTTCACTGGGTCAAAGGGTTACCAATGTAACTTCCATTAAATTAGTGGGAGAGTGAGGATCCGTGTGCTTACCCCACACATTGGGCCAGCCCTCATGGCTGGCGCCAACACCAAAGCAGCTTCTGTGGCTTTTGCCTGCCCAACCCACTTCTCCCCGCTTTCCTGGTCAGAGAATTCACACTGAAAAGGAGCTTGGAAGCAGCACCCAGGCTCTGGCCATGGGACTGAGCCCCTGCCCCAGGCTGGGCCAATCATAGCTCCCTATTCCCCCTGGATGCAGTGATTGGTTCAGAGAGGGGCACATGATCCAAGCTGGGCCAATCAGAACTCCTCCCTGGGATTTGTGGAACTGTAGCTCGTGAAAGGCACTTGCTTTCTTCTCTAAGGGAGAAAAGTTAAAAATCTAAGCCCAGAGCGGTCTGCCACTATGATTCCAGCCTTGTGGCAACAGATGGCCTAAGAGAATGAAGCCAACACAAAGAAAGATACAGAGACAAGAGAAGGAGACTCCTAATGGCCCGGGTTCCAGGTGTTCTGAGGCCCAGCCCTTCCTACAGATGGGTTATGCCAACCAATAACTCCCCCTATTTATTCAGCTAATTCAAGCTTGGCTTCTGTCACTTGCCACCAAGGGTGCTGACTAAGACACTGCATAGAAAGTATAACCCAGATTTTTTTTTAGAGAGACAGAAACAGATGTACATACAGATGTAGATATACTGTGTGGGAGGGTATGTGTTTGGATAGGAAAAAAAAAAAAAAAAGACCAGAAGAAAACACATTAAATGTTAATAGTGGTTATCTCTGCAATACCCTATCTGGAATTGCAGATTTTTATTTTAGTCTTTGTACTTTTCTGTGTTTTCCAAATTTTCTGTAAGGGACATGGATTTAAAAACATATAATAAACATGTCTTTTAAAAATCAGATTGCCAATAAGCAGGCCAGAGAGCCCTGGAAGGAAAGTTCTGAGCCCGGGCAGTGGTCTCGGGCAACAGTGATGCCCATCCGTGACAACCGTCCCAGGGCTGGCTGCAGGACCCTGCAGGCATCCACGCCTTGTCCACTAACTAAGACAAGCCTTCCTAAAGGTCAGTCCCAGAGCCATGACTCTTCTCGCCTCACTCCTCCTGGACCCCATGCTAAGCCCCCCAGCAGTCCCCACCTGCCACATCAGCCTCCTAGGACAACCCCCAGAAGACCCTGGCAAAAGCCTGTCCTTGAGCCCATGGCTGGGGGAAAGGGAAAAGTCACCCAGGAAGAGGTGTAAAAGGAGAGCTCACTCAGGGGGGGCCGATCCCTCCAGCACCTGCTCCCTGGCTCTGACCTTCCCCAGCAACATATGACAATCCACGGGGGGCATAAGCATGGGTAGGACGGAGCCCTTGAGGACCTTCAACTTCAGAACAGAGACTGTTAGAAAAGGAGAGCCATCAATTCCCTGGAGCTGTCAAGGTACTCTGGCTCCAAACACATCTCAGTTTTCATGGAGATCAGGCTGCAGCCACCCCCACCCGCCTACCCCATCTTCAGCCAAATAAGCACCCTTTTTCATCTGTTTTACATATTAGGGCTCTAATGAACAATTCCCTTAATGAGTGGTTAACAATCACTAGCTAGGCCTTGTCTCACAGATAGGGAAACACTCTCTGTGTTCATGATCATAAATAGGCCTGCCTCGCTGGATTTTCCCCAGGCCTCTGCCCCTTCTCTGGTTCTTTTCTTGATAGCCAGGGGTTCCTACCTCTCAGACCGCTGAGACCACTGCTGGGGCTGGGCCTCCGGCAGGGGGATGTATCGCAGAAAGCCAGGCACCCTCTCACCCAGGACTTCATGACGAAGATCACCCACTTGCCAGATGGCTGGAGGGAGCGGCAAGCTGAATTGAAGGAATTTAGACCTCATGGGGGTAAGGGTAAGCAGGACCCCCCCAGAGCACCAGTAAAAGGGGACAGGAAGGCATTATCTAACCCTGCTTCTGAGGGCCCACCCTGAGCAAGGCCACACTGTCCTCCTGGACAAGGCCCAGCAGCAGCCTGGCTGCCCCAGGCACATCCCAGGCATGTCTGACTGCCTCTGTGTCCAGGACTCAGAGGAAAGGGAGCCTAGGAAGTGTGCTTCCTACTGAAGGCAGGGGAGAGGGGGTCCAAATGCTGCATCAGGGAAGAAGAAAGAGGGCATCCAACAAGCAGCCAAGTCAAGACTGAGCCAAGACCAATACAACTACACCTCTGGGGCCAGTAGAGTGGAGCTGCTGTCGTTTTCCTGCCCAGCTTCCACCACTGCTCTTTTGAGAGCAGTACCCCAAATTTCCTTAAGTGACTCTCCCCTCCTACACTCTCAGTCCAAGTGACCCCTTCCCTGGAACCAGGAGTGAGCACAAGACCCAGACTTGGCTAATCAGAGTACCCCACCCCTCTGGCCCAAGTTCAGAAATGGGCATGTGACCCACTCTGTCCAGTGTGAGCCCATCCCTGGGGCTTCTGCTGAAATTGACGGAAAAGGGGCTTACTCTTCCTATAGGAGTTGCTAAATTGGCAAAATGAAAGCCTGGAGCAGCCACCAACCCTCTTTGTGGATATTCTATCCGAGGATGAAGCATAGCCCAGACACGGGATAGAGATCCAGTGTCCAATAACACCATTTGACCCCTGGATCCAGCTATGCCTGAATTTGTTCTCTTTGAACTTTCCAGTTACCTAAACCAATAAATTTCTCTTTTTTCCCTTTAAATTAATATAATTTGGAGTGTGTCACTTGCAATAAACGGGTTCCTGACTAATTCAGCTAAATTGTTAATCAGAAGGGTCATTTTGGAGTTACCACGCCCCACCTCTCTAACACAAAGACACTCTGATCCCAAACCTCTGATTAAATAGAATTACAATAAGACAAATGTTACAGAACTCTATTTCAAGTGTAGGACCGATTGATTCTGCCTTTGTCCACTACTTGGGTACCAAACTGTCACGTGAGTTTGGGGGAGGCAGAGAACAGGGGAGTCTCCCGTTGCCTAACCTCCCCTTCTCTCCTTAGCATTCAACACCTACCACAAAATAGCCTCAGGCCACCTCAACACCCTCAGCCTCCACTCTTCCCCACCAGAGAACGCACACCGGAGTCACACTGGGTTCTGAACGTGTCCCCTGCTTCCCCTCCTCTTTTCCTTCACTTACACGGGCTCATTTACCCAGAATGCATTTCCCCGCCCCATCTCTCCCTTCAGAAATCTTGTCCAGGCTCCACAGCCCATCTCGAATGCCATCAACTCCACAAAGCCTTCCTTGGGTGACCCCTTCTTTCTTTTGAACTCCAGGGCACCTTGCGCCCCTTCTCCAGCACCCACTACCTTCTGTCTCGGACTCACAGGAAATGCCTGGTCTCTCCCTCTGAAGCGTAGGGTGCGTGAGGGCACGGAGAGCGCCTTAGCCTTCTCCTGGCCCCTGCTGTCCGTGCCTGGTCCACACCTGGCACTCCACAAATGAGGGAGGACATGAACTGCAACAGAGCACAAATGAACGTTTGGGACACAGCTAGTCTTTAAGCAGGACTCTGCCTGTATTTGCATTTATGGAAGGGAAAGGGGGCAAATGCTGGGGGGAGGGGTCTGGCAGCACTTTCCAGAAGGGGGCGGGGGGCAGAACAACTGAGACTTGGAAGCCAGGTGTCCCCGTTCCCATCACTTGTGCCACAGCCTGTGTCCTGCTCTCACGTGGCCGTGCCCTTGGGGGACCTTCCCGGCTCTGGGTGTTTGGCTTTTGTTGATGTCATACTCAAAAGTCCTTCCTGGTACCTTTGGAGATCTAGTTTTCAGACAGACTGTTCAGTTACCTCTTGATTTAGACACTGTTTCTGCCTTTGCGTCTCAGGTTAAAGAGTTTATTGAAATAAACATACTACCTCTTTATTTTTTTACGTAACATTTATGTAATCTAAGTATCTTTTGAAAAAAAAAATTTTAAGTATATTAAAAAAAGATAAAAATAAAAAAAATAAACATACTATTAAAATACAGATGGCATGGGTAGCTTAGGCTGCAGCCCCAACAGTCCTGCTCACAAAGAGAAGCGGGAATTTCTCTTCCAATTAGTGAGGACTGCAACCTCGAGACCATTCCTTTTATTTGAAACCTGATAGGACAGACTCCCACACACACTCTAGGCTCCACACACAACAGCCCCCTCCCCAGCTGCCCCAGAGAGACCTGACAAGTCCCTTCCTTAAAATATAAAGAGAGGGGAGTGGATGTAGCTCAAGTGCTTGAGCGCCTGCTTCCCATGTACAAGGTCCCCTACCACCACCACCCCCCCAAAAAAAAAAAAAAGAATGGGCTAAACCAGCAAGGTTCTCAGCATTTTGAAGCTTTTTCATATACCTGGTCTCCTCCGAGCTGCATGACAGTCCACTTCATAGTGAAAGTCAAACACAGAGAGGTTAAGTAACTTGGCCAGGCTTGCCATGTAATCAGCGATGGGAGTAGAGCCATAGATTTGGACGTCAGGCATATTCGGGTCTGAACCCCAGCTCTGCTGTACAAGCTGGGTGACATTGGCTGTGTCACCCCTTTTGAACCTCTACTTTCTCCTCTATGAAAAATAGAGAGGACAATAATTGCAGTTCAGAGAATAAAATAAGTGAAGTTTAAGTGCCAGCCCAGGGCCGTGCCCAGAAAGGGACTCAGTACATGCTCTCATGCCCATCCCTTCTCTGCTTATTCCTGAGTTTTTGGTACTGTAATACATAGTCTCCCATGATTACTGTTATTTTATTTGGGAGTAATTAGGGGGAGTAAAGTAGAGGCCAGCTCCCTGCAGGCAGCCCAGCAAGGTGCCAGGACACCCCATTTCCATCACAGTGGCCCTGCCCCAAACCAAGGGTATGCAGGCAGGACCCGCCCCCAGCCTCCATGTCCAGTGAGTTACTCTTGGACTCCCCAGTCCTGGACCCTGCTTCCCAGCCTGCCATCAAACCCCTCGGTGGGTGGGCAGGTAGCACAGTAGAGGCCAGGTGCGGGGGTGCTGTGGTGAGCAGGAGAGCACCAGCTCTGTACTGAGTGGGCAGCGGGTAGTTAGGCGCGAGGCCGGAAGGCTGGTCCAGCCAATGTGGCCAGAGTTTCTGATATTTTCAAAAGAAGACCAAAAGGCAGATTTCCAATGTGTACTCTTCCAATTT